>VDFB02346366.1:0-13391 GCA_007258455.2 Sequoia sempervirens
TGTTGTACCCATAAAAAACTCATTGCGTATCAAGTCTTTGTAAGGAAGCTAAGGTAGTGAAACAACTTCCTACACTAATCTTGAGAGGGGGATAATGCAAAACTTTTATAGATCTTTAATAGTTACATAAACTTAAACAAAAATAAACATAAATATCATGCATACCACAACACAATGATTTACGTGGGGGAAACCCTTTCGAGAGAAAAACCCCACACTCCAAAAGCTACACAATATTTTATTAAGAAATCACGAAGATTACAATATACTTGTAGAGCAAGCTTCTCGCAGGAGTATCACCAACTAGAGATCCAGACCACTATCAGACTCTTAGAATACATCACAATACACAACCATAATACAATGCCCTCATAAAATAGGGTTGCTTTCTAGGGCAAGTAAAGTTAATAAAATATTGGCTGTCAAATCTAAGACCTAATGATGAACAGTCTAGATTTACAATAATAAAATATAAATAAAACTTTTTTTTTGGGGGGCGCTGCCCTTGGACCTCTCGCGAGAGGGGACCCCCTACACTCCCCATCGTCATCGTATTAACAGTACCTTATGTATCAACAATAACTTATGTAATTGCAAGGTTGAGACACATTTTCCCAATAATCTCAAGCCAAACCTTGATCTTTTTGCTAAAAGCACGAATCATTTTAGAGCTATGTTTTGCGTCTTTCCTTGAATATATCTTTGTAGAATCAATGATCAATGTTTTCAAAAGCTCCTAATGTCGAAGAGTGGAAGGAATTTAAAGGAGGATAAATTTGAAAGTTACCCAAGCATGGTGGAAATTCTTTGATCACATATGTCGGTGCACCAATTTGAAGAAAGAGAGTTTAGAGGTTGCCAACCTTAGAGTTGCGTACATGGGCATGATCAAAAATACCAAGGTATGGCCATCAAAGGTAATTTAAGGTTTCTAGTACTTCTAAATATAGGGAGATGTGCATCTGTGAATGAAAACTATTATAAATTAGTCTAGATTGCACCATAAGAGGCACGCCTTATAAGGCAAAAAAGAAATTGAATTTTCAAAGGATTGATTCCATTAGGGTGGCACACCTCTGTAAGGAAGAATGAGTTTGAATTTTAAAGGCAGAAATGCCAACAAGGTTTTGCAGTGTAAAAGGATAAAACCTATTAATAGGTGTACCCTATGATTAGAGGCCGACCAGTATTTGTTCTAAACTTAACAACCCTATTAATAGAAGAACCTCTTTATAAAGACATGTCTTTCAAGCAATATACCCGCTATGTTTAGAACAATGCCCAGGAATCAAAGACAACGACAAAGTAAGCTATAATTAGCAGATGGAAGGACCAACGATAGAGTGAACTGTGTGCTTTAATAAGCTATTTCATCCCTTTGATAAGCTATTTTTATCATCAGCAAAGATGTTCATGTCAGTCAACTTGAGTATGCCTTCTATAAGAAAGTGGAGAAGAACAATTGTGAAGACTGTTATGGATGGAAATGAAGATTTGCATGATCGTAAGGAACAAGAATGGCCCAAATTGAAGCCTGATGAAACAACTTTCAGCATTGCTCTTGACTGCTTATCACAACCAGATTATTTGAAGAGTACGGTGGGTGTGGAGAGTGCAAAATCAGAGAATGATTTGACTGATCAGGTACCTTAAGTCTCTGGGAGTTGAATTATCGTCTTGGGAAGTTTTTTTTATGATTAAAAGGATTATGAAAACACATTGTCATGACCGATCTTACCAATATATTTCTCATTCTAAAAGACCCTTTGAAACTTTTAAATTTCTTATTGTATACAGTTTTGGTTGTTTTAGATTTTGTGCTCTCCCTTCTTTGAGATGTAGAATTAGATTTTTTTTTTGGTCACATACATGACTGATATATATTGTATTCAACTGCTAAGATAACTTTATTTTCTGTTATAATTAGCTGTTGACATTCTTTTGATTGTTTTTTCCGTCTAATATTAAAAAAAAATTGTGAAATAGAGAAATTTGAATGTTGCAGTTTAAACAGCAATTTATTATAGAAAGTTATTGATCCACAAGTTTGACAGCAATTTATTATTAATTTGTAATCTGCATGCAGATCTTTAGCTATCTTACTGGTTTGTTATTTTGTTTTTGTTTTATTTTTCTTTTCATGCATGGCAAAATAGACATGCAAATTTTAAAAAAACATACTGCAGCAGTAGGGAGGAAATATAACAAAATCATATATATTTTTTTTGTAAGTTTCAGTCAATAAAATAAATCAGCAATTAGAAGAATAAGTAAGTGATTCAAATAATTTTATTTTTTTATATTCGTTTTTATGAAAAATTTAGTCTCTATTATTTTATTTTCAAGAAATATGAAGAGTTTCAAAAGAAAACTCTATTGAAAAGAAAAGAAAGGGAGTTTTTTATGTATGCTGGAAAAAAAAAGGGAAAGTTGGGGAAACAGTTGAAGAAAACAAAAACTCGGAAGAGGATAGAGAGCTAGAGAAAGGAGGCTGAAAGAAGTTGCAAGAACGGGGATTCAAATCTGTAGAAAGGAGGTAAGAAGTTTTGTTGTTTATGTTGATGTTTTTCTCAGATTAATAATGGAATTCAGTGATTTTTTTTAGATCAATCTGCTCTTGGCTTCCATAGCCTTAATTTTCTCTCTTTGTGTGACGAGTGTTTGATTGCAGATAATCCTATTGGGTTGAGGAGTCAACTCCAACAATCAACATAAATCTTGGTGGAATATCCATTTTGAACATCTTTAACTTGAAAAGTAGTATTTTTAATATGTTTAATAAGTTTTCTTGTAAATATCATAACAAACTCAAAGACTTCAGCTTATGTAGGTAAATCCAACATATAACTAGAAAGTGCAAGTTTCTTTGCATTTATATATTACTTTTTTGGCATTGTATGCATAACATTAGATGTTATAGTGCTATTCTATTGTTGGACAACAAATCTAATCAGACCGTCCCATTCATTTATATTTTTAAAATGTTCATATGAAATAACTTTATCTAGCATTTGCAATGTCATGACATTAGATGGGCATATAAAAATATCTAAGAAAAGACTAAACATTAAATTTTGCATATTGCATGATAAGCCTCTTTCTTTTAAGATGTTTAGCTGTTAATGTATCTCCTTTTGCATTACAAAAAAACAGAAAGTGGAAGAGTAACAATCATGTTGAGAGAAATTGAATGCAAGTTCCATTTTCTTTTATTTTGGTCACTATGTATAAAAATACAAGGCTATTTAATCACTTATATATTTTTGGTGTAGACTACATTATGTGTCAATGATAAACCATAAAACTACTTAACACTTTTTGATTGCAGATTCACTTGTCAAAGCTAAAAATCAAAACCATTTTCACACATTTTCTTTTTAATAAGGGAAAACAACCTTTGTTTTACATGTCTTATTTATTTGATTTTTGTTTGTTCACGTCTAAGGGTGTGCATTCTCTCCTCTCACACTACAAGGTGAACTTGAGGATCAAAAACATCCTTCATCATGTGTGTCATCTAAGGGGTACTTGTTTATGTTCTCTCATTTTTTAGAGTAATTTTAGAGATTAAAAAAAATAAGTGCGACCTTTTTTTTTTTTTTTAGGAGGCCTAACTTAGATTTCATCAAGTGGTGACCTAAACCCTTGTACTCAAGTGGGGTACAAGAATTTGGGAGAGAATCATAAGACTCCCCTATTAAGGAGCATTTATTATTTTTGGCTAAGCTTGTAATGAAAATTATACCTTGCAAAATAAAGAGGGAGTGTGGGTTACCATCACACATCTTGGCCATTCATTTAACTCTAGAGCTTAATCATAGTCATGTATTACCATATATGTAGTATGTGGTCCATGTTTAGGAGAGGATTGTCCATGCTAGCCTTAAAAGATTTGGGGGCTTTTATTAAAATTTATGCAATCATGCTATGGTCTGTCTCTTTGCCTCCATGTCCATTTTAATAATTCATTTTAGATATCATAAACTATTTTATGCACCATACCTCCTATACTCAACATTTCAACAATGAATTATGTTACTAATAAAATAGTAAAATATTTGACGTGTAAGAATTTACTTTGTTAGTTTTTAGTTTTCATAAATAAAGTTATTATAAATTTTCATAAATTAATTTTATATCTTTTTTACTGTTGTTGCTAATAACAAATTATTAGTTGATAATGGATGTACAACTTAGAGAGTTGGTATTACACAGTCCCCAATGTTTGAACGAGAAATCTAAAGAGCCCAACTGTTGCAATGGACTCAATGTCAATCTGGTAAGAAATCCAACCCTCATGCAAATTTCAAAAAGGTTAAATGTTATGATATTTGCATCTCAAATTCTAATTAAAACATTTTGGTCTATTGTTTATGTAGCATGATAGTACCTGAGATGGAAAATTATGATACCAATAGCCATCAGGTTTCTCCATTAGTTTTGTGCTTTTGTATATGATGGTTCATCCTATTGACTATTTATACTTAATTTTTTGGTCTATAATCTAGAGCATTCTTCTTACACCATTATGTTGCCTATTAAAACATAGGATTTGGAGTCTCTATACTTAAGTCCTTCACTTCTACTATTTTTTAACAGAATTTTTTTACATTATTACTATGTATATTTTCTAAAATATGCATCCTAATCCCATTCGCCTACTTCAATCCTTTGTAAAGATTGATATGATATAGATAGTATTAAACAAAATACTATGACTTATGAGTTTGTAACTTTGTTTCAGTGTGAGTGTCCAATGAACTTCTGGCATGGTGCCCAAGAGCAACAAAGTTCTCAATAGTGTTTGTGTCCTTTACTTCCATAGGCATAGGAATTCTATGCATTGGTGTTATCTTTATCACCAAAAATGATTTTCTGCTACTTTTTACACACAATAAAGAGGTTATTAAAGCCTCTTCAAGTTTGGAAATCTTGTGGCACTAACAATTCTCTTATACTCCTTGCAAATAAGTCAAATTCAGTTTGTGACTATTTAATCTATTGGAAGCAAAGAAAATAAAGTTAGTTATCTCTTATTCTATGTTTCAAGGGTGGAAACTTAAGGTCAAGATGACAAGCTTTAGTAGCATATGTGAACATAGGATGCTATTACATTGTAAGCATTTCATTGGGTTTTCTCTTTGGACATAAACTTAATCTTCAGGGACAAGTAAATAAATCAGCTTTTTTATTGTAGTTTATCATCTATATTGTGAAATATAAATCATATTTTTTATTGTAGTTTATCATCTATATTTTTAATTTCACATTTCTACCATGACTGTAAAAATTCATTATTCCTATTTCTTATATGGTACCACAACCCATGATAAGTAGCACATTTGAATTGGTATGTGAGTTCTAATGCAAACCCTTATTATGACATTCATCAAATATAGGAAAGATTGGAAAGAAGAGGTATTATAACTCTCATTACTCAAATTCTTGCACCATTTTTATGTCCTGCATGTTGATGTTTTTACATTAGATTAATGATTTAAATCATAGGCCTCACAAGCTAAGGTATTCTTGTTTTAATCTTCTATGTTTTTTCCTTTTCCCATGGTGATTTTGTTGTAGGGTGTTGTGGGCACCACCAAAAATCTTTTCTATGCAAACATCAAAACATGGGATGTTTTTGTTTTCCCATGAAACAATGGAAACACCACTGCCTCTGCCATTGTGGCTTTTAACAGTCAATCTCTCGGCAAATTCTTTCCCTTGCCCAATTTGGCTTCCAATTCGACAATTCCAATAATGTTTTGGTCAAGTCATTCTAGATTCCAATATGCACAGGCTAGGACAATGAGTTGTTTCACAATATGCCCTAGGGAAATACAATTTTATGGATAGTAGAGATGTGCACAAAATGGATATCTTTGAAAGCTAAAATTCTACTACATCAAAGAAATATTGTTTAATAAACATCAATAAACAACAATATATATAAAATGGTTTTGCAAGAGTGTGTGTTGGAAATTCAATGGGCAGAAATAAACTATAAATCCAAATTCTACAACCTTTGCTAGAAATTTATGTTGAAACGATTGAAGAAAATATGAAGATTTTTTAAAGCATAAAAGATTGCCCAAATGAGATGTAAGAAAAGAGAATTAGCAGGAACAAAGGTTGTGTGAGCAATTTTCATTAAGGTGGCTCCATAGGACATGTAAAACTTAAAATGGTAGTTGAATATTTCCCTCACAATGATAAACAAAACAATGTTTCACAGTTTATTATAATGTTTTTGGATTTAAGCATGTAGTTATTTTTAGTATTAATTAATTAACTAGTTAAATTTAATAATAATATTTATAAAATTAATTATTTTTTAGTTATTTTAAAATCAATCAATATATTGGGGCGAGGGGGCCTAACTCGATTGGCTACAACATCTTGTTGTAGGCAAGAGGTCACGAGGTCTAGTCTCCCCAACTCCCCACAAACCCACATACTTGGAGGGTGTGTTGCGCCAATGCCATTAGGTCACATGAAAAAAGTTTACCAAGCACACTACAGTTTATAGGGGATGGATACCCGACCAATTCCTGCAATCTAAAAAAATAAAATCAATCAATATATTAATAAAATAAAACTATTATTATTTGTGTTTATAAATATATTATTATAATTAGTTTTGTTTAATTGATTATTATTAATATAATTTTAAAAGAAATAAAAATATTTTTTAAATAAGTGAAATTGGTTCTTATAGTGAGACACAAAATAATATCTTAAATATATTTATATGAAAAATTATTGATTTTATTATTCTTCAAGACTATTAAAATATTGTTTTATTGTATTTACTTTATTTTGAACTAGAGAATTATTTTAATTTACTTGAGAATTATTAAAAAAAATATCTTACTTTATTTACTTAATTATTTTATAGATATTTTGCTTGTTAAAAGGTTATTCTATTTATTATTCTTGAGTAAAAATAATAATTATTGAATAAAAAATTATTCTTGAATAATTGTAGGGGAAATTAAAGTAACTTTTAGAAAAATAAAAATAAAGTAGTTCTTAAATAGATCTAAACTATAATAAAATATTAAATAAAATAACTTTTAAGTAAATCTTAGTCACTTAATTTACATGTTTTGATTATATAGGAAAAACAAGTTTTGAAGGGATCCAAAACCCTGTACATCACATTAGAGAAAAATGCTACTAGAGCAGATAAAAACACTAAAGCATAAGCAACAACTAAAAGAAAACCAAAAGCTAAAAATAAGCGACCCAACAGCAGAGAAATAAAAAAAAAAAATAGCAGAAACACAATAATTATTTCAAGTTTTTCAAGGTGTTGGCCACCTCGATCTCTCGGTTGTAATTGAGATTGACCATGTCCAAGAGTTCTTTCTTTTCATCTTCAAAGGACTTCCTAAGATTATCTCTTGCACGAGTGCATGGTCCTCTAGCCCCGTCTTTCACAATCTTCTTCCCCTTACCCTTAAAGGTCTGGTCATTCTTGAGCATCTCCACAAAATACATCTTATCTTCCCTTAGCTAACTAGAATCTTATCAAATAGCACCTTCAGGGAATCCACACTATTCTTAATTGAACAATGACTAACCTGTAGTAATTTCTTGATGTCCTCATTTGTTTCCTTTATCCTCCCTTCATCTCAACAAGGTGGCTCTAACACTGGGTCTTGAAATCAACAAAGAAACACTCCAAATCAACCAACCATTCAATAAGAATATCAGAAGAGGATTCCTTTGACTGGTTTTCCATATTTTCCTTCAAGCCTCTAGTCTTGATATTAACCTTGTTAAACTCCTACCATACCCATTTAGCAAGCTTAAAGGTGCATGTGACAACCAACCATGCCATATCTAGCTATTCAAACATGGAGGCATTATCATCATTTAGATAAGAGAAGTCTTTAGAAAGAGGATTGACCTTCAATGACTTTAGCTTCACAAGGTTAAGATTGACACTAGCCTCCTCACTTACAGTTTCCTCAACCAAGGCCTCCTCATTGCTAGGGACCCCAGCATCCTCCCCATGGGGAGAGGGTGGACGAGCATGGGAATCTTCAATAATGACATCTACCATATCCTTTACCTGCTTTGAGGTAGCCTTCTTGCCCTTACTGCCACCTTTTGAGCCCTGCTTCTTTAAGTTTGCAATCCTTCTAGAAGCCCAATGTTGATTATCCTTAGCCATATTGCCCCTAGCCTCCGCAAACTGAACCTTCTCCTTACTACCAAACACACCAAAGCCCTCCCCATTGATCTCAACATTCTCCTTGGACTGACAACTATGAGAATCACCAGAACCAATAACAGTGTCTTCCTCATCAAAAGGGGGCCCACAGTAAGTTGAATTCTACAAAATTAATTTCTCGGCAAGGCCCTTCTTCCTTAAAACCCCTTCTTTCACTTTTTAGAGGAAGCAACCACAGGGGGAAGATGACCTCCCCGCACTTTGTTATCCTCCTCCACATTCTAGTCAACATCACCATCAACACTCATTTTTGAGCCATTTGAAGAAGATTCCTTGAAACCTTGTTTGAGGGTTTTGTGAACAAGAACATGTTTAAAGGGCCCTTACACTGATTGTACCTACTGTAACTAGTGTAATGGGCCCTAGGAAGTCTGTGTAGGTTGTAGGTTCCATGACTAGAGTTGTGGAGGAGGAATATGGGAGATAAAGTTGTTGTTTTGTTGCTTTTTGTGTAGAAAAACACATGAAAATGGAGCCCTCAGCCTAGGGTTTGTGAAAATCAATGAGAGTGTGGAGTTTTTTTCAACTTTTGAGCATATTGGGGTCAGAATACACATGTTGAGTTGGTGGCATGGTCTGGGAGGTTGTGCAAGTGGGATTTTGAATAAACCCTCTTGATTTGGCATGAAATTGAGGGTTTTGTGGTTTGCTATGTTGGAAGGGTCAACCCTAGGTGTTGATTTGGTTTTAGAGGTTTGAGGGCATGAGAAATTCTACCCCAAGGTTTCAGGGGTTGTGTTAAGTTTAAGGGTATGTTGCTTTGTAATTTAGGCCTAATCAGCCTAATTAGGTCAGTGTAGAAGGGGTGATTTCAGGAGATTGGTCCAAAAGACTTATATCTGAATTTGAGATATGTGTTACAACTCTAAAATGGGTGTCTGAATCCATCATATTTTTTTCAGGTGTCTTGGAGAGTATTTGAGTTAAAGGCCAAAAACTGAGTTTGCACTACTACTAGGATTCAAGGGTGAAAGTGAGAAATCATGCTTCTGATTGTTGTCACACTTTGAGGATTGTTTGAATTTCTCAAATAGGTCATTTTAATCTTGTTAGATGCCTCTTGAAGGTAGGATGTCACTTTAAATGTGGTTGAGCCTCCTGGTCTGCATTAAAATTCCACATCACCCAACTGCCTTCCATCCACTGGCATCTATCCTTTGTGTGAGAGAATATTTGTAGAGGAAAAATGCGCGATGTGCAGACATCTGCACAGTGTGCTATCGTCCCTAACAAATTCTTGCGTCTGGAGTTGGTAGAGGCATTACACACCCGATTGGGGCCAAATTGAAATGTCCCTCCTCGACCAACTGACCTGAAAAAGGTAGATTCTTCCTCATTCTTCCTTAAAATTCATCCATTCTCACTTCATTTGACTCTCTAGCAATTCTCTTGAGCATTCTAAGAATTCACTTCACTCTCAAGCAACATTTCAACACTCCATTGCAGCAGCAGCACTCCATCAACTCCATATTGCAAGTGTGAAGCCATTACAGACGTTGCGAACTTGGAGTCTTGCGAGACCTCCCTTCACCATAGTTGTGGTGGTGGTGACTTTGCCAAGTTTGTAGCTTTATTTCTCCTTCCATTGGCTAGTGAGCTTTTGGGTGGAGGTGGTAACACTTCACTCCTCTCCTTTATGATTTGGTTGAGTAGCATTGTATTGTTTTGTAGTTTGTATTGCTCTCTTTTCTTTCCTTTATTGCATATTCTACTCTATTGCTTTTGGCTGGACCTATGGAGGTGGAAACACCAAAATGGCTGGTGTGGTGAGGCCCTATACAACCCCAATAATTGTCCCTCTTTCTTATTGTGTAGGAGGAGGGCGATGCATTAATGGAGCTAGCTAGCGAACTGATGCTTTTGTGAGATCATCTTCGTCACCTTAGTTCTTATTTACTTGCTTTATCATTTTAATATCTATTTCCTATACTTTCTTATTCAGTTTTTACCATCTAGATTAACTAGCTAGGCCATTAGTAGGTTTTTTTGGTAGTTTCTGTTGTGTTTACCTAGTTTTTGACCTTATAGACACGGTGCATGGCATTGTCATCTCGGAGTCGCTATCATCCTCAAACATAGAATTATGCGAGACTGTCTGACTCAAAAACTAGCTCACCTAGCCTAAACTTGAACTCAGGTTAGAAGAGTGATAGAAGTACTACATAGTGCTCTTCATTCTCAATCCTTGTCCTTTTAGAGTGAGGCAAGTTAGGGAAGCCCTCTGCTCTCAACTCTCTGTTACTTGGAGCCTTGGTGTGGTTGGTCCCCCTCTCTTACACCAAGACACACTCGACCCTTAAGGTTGGTAGTTTCCAAGAAAAAATATTATGTGAGTGTGTTAAAACACACTGATGTTATAACATGTATGCATTATCACAAAAATATAAAAATAGTCCTAAACCACATGCTTTTAGACTATTTTTTTATATTTTCATAACATACTCCTACATGCTTGTAGATTATTTTTTTATATTTTACATACCACAGAAGGTTATAAAATATAAAAATTTAGTCTAAAGCATGTGGTTTTAAACTAACTTTTTTAAAATGAACTCATGTTCTACAACTTGTAGTAGCCAAGCTAGTATCGATCATAACATGAGTGCATTATATAATTCCTCACATTATATGCATAATAAACCAAAAGCTGGCCACTTTTTGATCCCCATCTTTTAATGGACACACCCACATTCACACATACAGCACTAGCTCAAAAGACCTAATCCAGAGTGAGGAAAATCCTTCGGAGGGCACAAGTAATTTAGTAGTGATGTAAACTCAAACTAATCCAAATGAAACAAGATATGGGAGATAATATCTCACTCTACACCAAGTGAATAGATACTTAAAGTCACCACCTCACACAAAGTAACAAACTAAAGCAACTTAAGAAAATACAATTCATTTACAAATCGCTCAGCTCAAGTATAATAAGGAAGTACATAAATTAAGCAATACCATTAATCTATTTCCAATTACACAAGTGTAGATAAAAATGGATGAGAACAACATTTATCATTTTTAAACAGAGCTCAATGATTATGTAAAAGTAACACAACCTGTAGTTCCTCTAGCTCAATAATATGCATAATTATGTTACTTAGAACTACATAAAAGAATAAAATGAAGTTAAACTATATTAGGAGTAGAATGCATAACTTCTTCTAAGGAATTTAGCTATATAATGTATTTTTTATAGCATGACTATATAAGAGATTTTATTTGACACATTTTCATATGGACAATTTACTTACTCCAAGCCTTAGCACATGCATGACCTGGCACATGTTTTTAAATTCATGAAGAATAAGGCCTAAACATATGTTTTTTCTTCCATGTCCAATTCTTCTTTAGTTAACTTATTATTCTAGAAAGAAACCAAAGACTCCTTATTGAGCTCAATGTTACACCCTGTTTCATAGTTACTGAGTTACTTTTACCTCCATGAGTGAAAATGTTGATAAATGCAAAATGTGACTTTAATTTGTTTAGTAAGAGAATGAAATACTGAAATATCCAATAAGATGTTATTGATTTCAAAGGAATGAATATATTTGTATCGATGAAATGCAATGAAAGAATATGGATTGCAATGTGAACATTCTAATTCTTTTTCATCTAACTGCAATTGTTGCACTAAGCAATGTAGGAATAGGTTCAAGCCTCAGAAGGAGTGGGAAGTATCCTTAGGAGGCAGTGCAGTAACCCTTAATAAGACCCTAAGCTGAGCTTTCACACAGTCACCTCTAGTTTAGAAAGTCGAATTAGTAGTTTTGGGAAATGGTAAGTTATCCTTTATTCATATTTACAATGCATGATATAGAAGAGGTTATGTTCTTGCCTATGAATGTGCTTGATTTTGGTTATGTGATTAAGTCTCTTTATCGAGTGAGAGTTCTTTGTATGTTCAATTTTTTTGATTTCGTATATACACTTCATGTATATACGATGATCAATGAGAATTTGATTTTATGTGTTTGAATGTAAAAGTTGAAGTAATGATATATATGTGTAATAGATGTGTATATATATATATACACTAATAGGTGTGTGTAGCACATAGCAAAAACATACATACATAAATAATATGTATCTATATATACATATAAATAAATATTATATATATATATTGTTATTGTCAAAATGTGTGTATATATATGTGTGTGTGTATTGAATGCAAATGCATTTTATAAGCATTATGAAGTATATATGTATATTTATATATATAGAAGTTATTTTACATTTATATATTGATATATTTATTTGAAATCTAAGAGCGATTATATATATATAGAGGTGCAACCATAAAAGAGAAGAATATAGGGTTCCTAAGCCTATTTAAGACATGAACTCATGAGTTTGTTGCTTAGCATACAAAGTAAATGGGAAACATTTAAATAGGAATAACATTCAACTCAACGTTGCCATATGCAAATATATTTTTAAAGTATAAATGTTGTGCATAGCATATTAAAACATAGCATAAGCTAAGTATTACAGGCAACACATAGACAAAGGGAATAGCGCATGAAATGAAGGCATCACATAACCATAGTTAATGGTTAAATCATTTAAAATTTTGAGTCATATGAATAAAAGTAGCACCATGTAAAAGTGCTTGTTTCTTATGCCAACCAATGTGTGAGTAAACTACCATAGACTAAGTCAATGCAGAGGAAAAAATGAATATCCACTCACAAGAAATTATTGACCAGGTCATTGTACACAATAGACAAATGAAAAGGGCACATAGTATCAATGTGGTGCCAACTTGTGAGAAGTAGGAATCGATTAGAAGTCTATTTGCAATATGAATTCCATATTATAAGCATTATGAAATATGAGAAATGGTCAAGAGTGCGGTTGGCCAAGTAAGTCGATATGTAGAAGTCAATTAACTTACATTTATGATTATCATACTTGCTATTCATTTGAGTAAAGTGATTGATTTACCATGGCTATGTATGTGTTTACTGTGCAATAATTATAGCTACCACCCTTTCTTAATCTTGTTGAGTCGAACCTTTTGAGATGAAAAGAGTCATTCTTGATATCACGTTCCTAGCCTTTAGTTGCTGACCTTTGTGTATAAATAGAGGTGTTATCTTTCTCAATAGGGACACATATCTGTATTCTTGCTATGATTTTCTAA
>VDFB02346367.1:0-31199 GCA_007258455.2 Sequoia sempervirens
TCTGATAAGCAAGTATAAGATAAAAGTGAATCCCAACTCAAATGGGAATCTTTTAGTTAGGTACTTATTCTAAATGATAATCATCCTAAACCAAATTTTCCCTACTTCCCTACTTTCTTTGAAATGACAGCATTATTGATTGAGACTGATTAAGATTAAAAATTTATGAGAATCCAAGAGAATACATCAAGAGGATGAAATCTCTTACTCATTTCTTGAGGGTTTCATTTTGACAATGTAGATCGTAAGTAGGCAATTTGCATTCCTTTATTCTCCTTCGTTATTTTTTGCCTCTTTTTTTTAGTTCTTGTTCAATAGGAGAAATCATATAGAGGATATAAAGATGAACATATATACCTCAAAATTTTCAATCACATGGATATGGTCAAACTATTTACTTTTCTTAGGGTGTAACTATTTTGAATTCATTTTGTTTTTGTTGGGTTTAGATAACATTTCCTTGATTGAATGTGTATTTAAGATCATATATTTATATTTAGGTTTAAATTCTATTTTTGGAAGGAAATTTGATAGTTACAATTTGTATTAATCAATAAATGTTAATGTTTAATATATATAATGAATTTAGTTTGGTATATTTTTAAATTTAATTATTTAATTTTTCCTCATTCATATTTCAGATCATATTTTATATTTGAATCTAGAAATATATATGAAGCTAAATAAATGAACTATCAAAGTTTCATATCATTAATATACAATAAATATCATAACTTCATATTGAATCTATGTGAATTTTTAAATGAACTCTCCACAATAGCTTGAAAGTGTTAGATAATCTTTATTTGAAATAATAAGAAATTCCTCTATATTCATTACCTTCACTAGAAGATTTATTCCAAATAGAGAAAAGTTCAAACCCGTCAAACAGGTAGTTGAATTGTAAGCACTATTATTGTTATATATGCTCTCAATTGTGTCAACTATAATTTTCAATGTAGCTTCTTTCATGGGATAGAAAATCAGAGTTCAAATAAATCAAGGAGATCTATGAAAGACCATATATTTTATTCTGTGATCTGGTGAATGTCATTATAATTACAAGGTCTATAGGCTTCTAATAAGTGTAAGCCCATTTTCTTTTCAATATCAGACTTGTATGCAGATTTTTGAGTTTATAAAATAATTTTGGTTTGGGAAACATCCATTCTACCCATTAGTATGAACCCACCAACTCAAACTTCTAGAGTAAGGTCATATCGCAATGCAAAAATGAAGTGGAAAAAGAACAATCATGGCTATTTGTACTAGCTCCTTATCACTTGCATGCAAAAGGAATCCCTTCTTCTTCTTCTTTTTTTGTTATCCATAGGGGTATCCTCAGTGACTCTAGCCCTACAGGTTCCCTTTACAGGGTGAGCTTGGAGGTGAGACTAGTTCCCTTGGGCCACGCGGTAACTAACAAACACCCCAACTATGCATGACGGGGTAGGTCACAAGCCAAGGAGTCGAACCGAAGACCTTGGGGAGAAAACCCAAGACTTAGACCAACTCTGCTAACCCGCGAGGACCACAAGAAATCCCATTTTATTTATAATATGTTGATACCATAATTTTGTTATGCTTTTTTTATGCTATAAGGAAATGACTTTGTTTCCTCTTGACATGTTAATACTTCATTTCTACAGGAAAGTACTTGCATCCACCTTTTCTTGACAAATATTTTCATGGTCGAACAAAAATTTTACCCTAATTTTCAAATAAATCTTTTTCTATTATTGGTTTCAATTTTCAAAAAGTTTCCTTCAATGGTCCTCTAATTTGTTGAAAAATATTATAGGTTTTGGCTTCTATTGTTTGATAGATTTCTATTTGTTTAGTTTGACTTATTTTTTGGTTGGTCATGTTCTCCAGTTACTTCTAATAGTTCTATTTTTGTAAATTCTTTTACTTTATTCAATATAAAAAAAAAATTGTTACATCCTCAATAGTATTATGTTTCCTTAGTCAACCATAATGAGTTTACCTGAAACAAATTTCATCCTCTATCTCCATAATAGATCTTAAAATCTGATCCTTCGCTAAGTGATATACAAGCCCACAAATGAACTAAAATTATCTTGAATTTTCACTGCATTACCTTTGTCATTCTTATTACTATTTTGACTTGCACCTTTTAGTGCAATCCTTAGAAAAGGACCTGAAAAAAATTCAAAGACTATTTTTGTGTAAATGAAAATACTTGTTTATTGAATTCTTCACAAAAACACACTAATCATTTCCAATTAAAATTATCTTGGTAGTTGAGAAAAAGCAAACATCCCATTGACCTCCCTTGTCTCTCAAAAAAAATTAAGGAGAAAAAAGATGACCCCCATACCACTATCTGGATGCATGAATTATCCACATTAGAAAATCATGTAAATGTATTTTTTTCCTTAATCCATAAAGCATTCACTTGGTAGCTTTGATATGCTAGATGTAAGATAATCTGTGAACATGAGAAACATATAGGATCAAAATAATCATAAGTTCTAGAGAAATAATGGGAGGTAGCTAGAACAATCAACTATCAAATATGTGCAAGGGAAGAAATATAAAGAATAGAGCATAATCTCAACTCCTCGATTTCTTGCTTGATGTGGATTTTAGTTGCCTATATATTGAAGATTTTGATTTTGATTTTTATCTCACATCTTTAATTCTCTTTTGAGTTTTATTTGGTAGGACTTAAAAATGTAATAAATAAACTAGAGTTTAATTTTAATTTTTTAGTAATTTTGATTTCATTTTGTTATCACATAAATTACAATCTATTATAGTTAATATATTTTCAAGTTTTTTTTTTAATTTGTTTATTCTAGATTTATATTTTTATATCACAATAACTATAATGATTATTTTTTATTGAATATAAGTTTGTGTTTCAAATGTTAATTAGGAAATAATATCTTTATATCTCTATAAGTTTTAAAATGCACTTAAATTTCATTTTGTTTATAGAAATAATTTTCTTTTCTTTGAAGTTTATCAACCTTTTAAATTGAATACAATTTTTCAAATATTGATACTAATTACATAAGATATCCATTGATATTGAGAATTTGGTAAATTTAAGAAAAAAATATATATCTATGTATATATATATATATATATATATATATATATGTATATATACATATCTCTCTCTCTATATGTATATATATATATATATATATATATATATATATATATATATATATATCTATGTATATTCCTATGTTGAATTCTACTAGTGTATTTTTCTAAAAAGAGGACTTAGATATTGTTTATGAAACAATAAAAAAACTATATGATTTTTTAAAAAAAAATTATCCAATGAGGAATGGAAAATTATCAACAACCTGTAGATGTTATTGATATCTTAAATAGAAATAGCCCCCCCACCCCCACTCTTCCAACTGAATCATTCACATCAATCAATTGGAACATATCTCCTAATAATAGTATTAGGAATTTTATGATTAATATTTCAGTTAGTTACATTGATTAGCTACAACAAGCAAAGATAACATGCTCAATTGTACACAATGTGCAATATTTTGTTGTTATGAAAATGGAAGCCACATTACATGAGTTCCATGCAACTTGTGAAAGACTTGCTACCTTTTGCAATTTTCTCTTAGAGATGGATGGTAATGAGTAGTATAGACAAGGTAGTGCTCCTTTCATGCAAATGGCATTTCAAAATTACCTAAACAATGTGTAGTAAGTTCTTATAATTTAGTCTATGTAGATAATTTTTGATAATACAATCAATTTTTTTCCTTTGGTAACTACAAATATTTATAGTTGTCATTTACTTTACATAAATAAAATAAAACATTTTTTTATACACTTATTATTTGGCAATTGTTCTCATGGGTTGCTTCTAATTTTTTTATTAAAACAAAGAGAAGTACAAAGCAAGGGAACTATATAACCCTATCAAGGTCCACCAAGTGATCCAACTATTGAGACAGATCTAGGGGTAACTGACCCTAATCCACCAGATTCCAATCATGAATATGATCATAAGCCTATCTAGCCAAAGAATCAGCAACAACATTCCATTCTCTAGGAATATGAGTGAAAGTAAAAAACTCCAAAGAAGCACATAGGTTGGGAATTTGATCAACAATCAGAGCCAAATGCTAGCTAACATCATCTAACTACCACCTATTCAACAAGTTCACCACAACCTAGTAATGAGACTTGCATATGATCCTTCGCCATCCCAATTGACTCCCACATTCCAAAATAGATAAAATGGCCCAAGCCTCCATTAAATTATTAGTATGAAGACCCTTATAAACAAAGAAGATAAACTGAACATCTCCAGACCTATCCCAACCAACACCACCAATTCTATCATGACCAAGGTTTCCTCGAGAAGAGCCATCTATGTTGATTTTTAAGACTCCTTGAGGTGGAGGAGACCATTTCCCCTCACCTTCGAGGTAGGATGTATACATATTTTGCATATGAGTTATCATTGTTGAGGTGGAAGATGAAGTTGATTACAACAACCAACATCAGAAGGATCCACCAATGTTGAAAAATCACACTTAGCCACAATAGTTTCCCCCAAAGAATGTAGAATTTTCCACCACAACCGAGGGGCCACTAACACCACATCCTAAAAAAATTGATGATTCCTTTCCAACCAAAGGTTCCAAATAATAAAGTATGGGCCAACAGCCCAAGTAGGTTGAAGAAAGGAAGTAGAAATAGGGGCCCTACCCCATCGATCCATAGACTCAGCAAATGAGGAAACATGCCGACAGGGTGTATTCCACACCCTCCATCAAAAATTCCAAATCTCCCTAGCATAGGAACATTGGAAGAAGAGATGAGAGACACTCTCCTCACAATTATGGCACAATAAAAACATTGAAGGGCATTGGAAACCATGCTTACATAAATTATCCCAAGTAAGACACTGGTTTTGAGCTACTAACCACATGAAGGAATTACACTTGGGCCATGAAAACTTAACCCGGACTTGCTTCCATCAAGGGACCTCAATATCCCAAAAAAACTACCTACCAAGCTGCTTATAACTAGTAGATACAAAGTATTTCCAAGAGAAATCAGAACCATCGCACTTAGCCAACACATTAGGGTTCCTCAAAGAATTACAAGAATGAGAAGCTTGAAGCTGAGCAAGAGCACACCTATCCTCGATAGACCCCTTAGATGGCCACTCAAAAGGATACTTCTAATGAAAGCTTATAACTGATCCACAATGTTGTGCAACCTTATAATGCTCAACAATATCTAAGTCATCCATAGAAAAAAAATCAAAAATGGATTAGAGGTAAGGAAAAGTAGGGAGAATAGGTGGGTGCCCATCCCAAGAATCTAACAAAAAAAGAGCCTGTGGCCCCGAATGATAAATACAATAAAGTGCATGCTTAATCAAATGTGCCCCCACTTTTAAAGTATGCCAAATCATACTTTAAAAGTGGTTGGGGAACCTCAAAAAAAGAAACACCCCTAAGATATTTATGGTTGAGAATATGGGCCCATAACTGGTCCTAATTGGTACACCAATGGTAGTAAATCTTAGTATCAAGAACTTGCCTATTTGAAATAGCAGAGCATAAACTAAGACCACCCTCTTTCTGTGGTCTACACACAAATTCCAACTTAACAAGGCTCTAGCATTTACAAAGCCTCTGTATATGGGAAGGGCCTGGATAACTGACTTGAGAAGAGTCACTCTAGTAGTTGTAGACAACCACCGATGAGTCCAATCAATAACCTTCCTCCTCAAATTGTCAAGCAACATCTACCTGGAGGACATAGGCTAATGACCAACAACAAGAGGAAAACCGAAATAGACAAAGGGAAGAGACCCTACTTGAAACCAAAAAATAGCTACAATTCGTTGTTGGATAGCCTGAGGATTATTAAAGAAGAAAAAACTAAGACTTTTGCTAATTGAATTTTTTACCCAAAGCAACAAGGTAGATATCCAAAGCCTGCCTAAAGGATTCAGCTTCCTGAATACAAGCCAGACCCATAAGAGAGGTGACATCCCCAAACTCAAGGTGAGAAAGTGTTGGAAAACCCAAACCCCACTGCTAACCATGAAGCAAGCGTTGAGAAACCCAAAATTTAAGAAACCAACCTAGCCCCTCTGCCATCATAATAAATAGATAAGGAGATAGTGGATCTCCCTGATGAAGACCCTTGGTAGCACCAAAAAGCTCTAAAGGTTCACCATTCACAATAACTAAGAATGAGGAAGAAGTCACACAACTCATAGTCCAACTCACCCAATTTGAAGAAAATCCAAAGGCTAATAGAATCTTCTATAGAAAACTCTATTTAACTTTGTCATAAGCTTTGGCCATATCCAACTTGATGAATATAGACCCATCCTCAGAGGTCACCATGGAATGAATCACCTTAAAGGCTACTACCACTCCATTTAGAATTTGATGACCCACCAGAAAGCCTACCTGCTCCTTAGAAATGACAACAGGTAGAGAAGATTTAAGCCTCTCAACAATCGATTTTGTAATAATCTTATACACCATATTACAGAGAGCAATAGGTATAAAGAATTCAAGCCTATCAGTACCTTCATTTTTATGAATGAGAACTAGAAAAGTATCATTTAGGGCTCGAGGAATTTTCTTACTATGAAGAGACTCACGAACAACCTCCAACAAATCCAACTTCACAATATCCCAAAACTCCTAGAAAAATTTGATTGGGAAGCCATCAGGGCTAGGAGCTTTCCCCTTATTCTACCCAGACACACCCTCCTCCACTTCAAAAAAAATTAATTGGAAAAGTAAGAGATGCATTCAAATCATTATAGATCAAAGAAGGAATGCAAGCAAGGCCATATTCTCATTAGCCTCAACAAGAAGTGAATCCTCAGTAAGCAGAGAAGAGTAAAACTGACAAGCCTCTCTAGACAAAGCCTATTGCGAAGAAATCGAAAGACCCTCAAAATTAACAAGAGAATAGATATAACACTTATTTTGACTAGCTTGCACAAAATGATGGAAGAAATCATTGTTCTTGTCACCCTCTTGAAGCGAGTCAATCCTAACCTTTTGTTTCCAAAAAATCTCCTCACGAATATCCCACTCCTCCAATTTTAGAGCATGGGACTTGGCATGTCCAAGAGCCTCTAAAAATCCCAAATCCTGAATTTGGCGAGTAATAACAACATGAAGATCTTGCGCTTCCCTTTTCTTGGCCTGAAGATTGTGAAAACAAGACCTATTCCATCACTTAAGATGATACTTGATATATTGCAACTTCTTAACAAGAGAATACATAGCAATACCATACGTAGGGGCTCCATCTTGCCACCACTAAGCAATAAGATCATACAACAACAAATCTCAAAGTCACATTAGCTAAAATTTGAAAGGAGGATTCTTTGGAGTAGGAAAACAAGAAGTAGAAAACTTAATTGGCCAACAATCAAAGCCACACTAGTCAAGAATCTCAGAGCAAGTGACCATATTGCCACCCACCCAAAAAATAGAAATAAGAAATCTATCCAACCACTTAGTTATCACTTTTGGTCCACTCCATCTATTATTCCAAGTGAATATTCCATTAGAAGGTCTAACATCAACAAGAGTAAGAGAATCCACATTTTCCCGAAAAAGATTTGAAGCAGGACCAAGCCTAGTCAGCCCTCCTCTTTTCTCCTCCAAACACAACACCGCTCAGTTGAAATCACCAGCTAAGATCCAAGGGAGATAAGGTGCACAAGACCTAACATACTTAATATGGGCCCAAAGCTATATTTTACCATGGATGTCAATTGGAGCATAAACATTACTGACCAAAATAGTTTCACCAGAATCCAAAGTTGAAGCCAACATAGAAATAGAAGAATGGCTAGAAATCTACTGTAAAGGAGCAACCTTACATGGATCCCAGGAAAAAGTCAAACCTCTAGAGTTTCCCTTAGAACCAATACATTGAAACTGACCAGAAAACCAAATATGAGGAGCATATTGAAGCATGATTTCCACCCAGAGTTTAGTCTCTTGAACACAAAATATATCTAGAGAATGAACCACAATCAAATCCTAAATAGCCTTTTGACAAGAGATGCTATTCAACCCACTTGTATTTGATGAAAACTAATCATGAGGAAGGTTTAGAGAAGTGGGCATGCATCAATGGTCTTAACAGACCCAGATTCCACCAACAAATCCCTAGTAGATTTAATCTTGTCCACATCCTTCTTATGACCAAATTTAGAGGAATTTTCAAAATGACCCTTCTTAAGAGGGTGTTGCAACACCCCTAGAATAAGAGAAAATCCCCATCCTTTACATGAAGAAAAAACCTCCTTAGCTAAATCCACTAATACAATATCATCTTGTAAACCTGTAGAGGCACGATGAAGCCAAATATTCCCTTGTTCCAAAGCCAGAGAATTATCCTTAACAACAATTTCTTGTTCTAGACCTATATCCATACTAGTGGCCCCAAAAGAAACCTCCACAGGAATCCCCTCCTCCAAGGCCTGATCATTCAAGATCTCAAAGTGATTGAATCCCCGATCACCCTATCTATCCTTAGAGGCTTGTTTTTGACCCCTCCCTTTAGCCTTTGACTTAACAAGAATGAAGCCATCCTTATTTGGCCCACCCTCAGCCATAGGTACCTTTCCTTTATCCCCCTTCTCCACCGAAGGCCCTGATGAAGGAGTAGAAGAAACCCCATCCGATTTGGGTGCTCGAGGACATTGGCGCTGAAGATGTCCATACTCATGACAAAAGCAACATTGAAAAGGAAGGGACTCATAATCTAATTGTTGAACCCATGAAGCAAAGCCAAGACAAATTTCCAAAGAATCCAACAATGGATTATTTAAGTCAATTTCAACACAAATAGGAGAAAAATAAAATACCTTTTTGTCCATAGTATTTTGAGCGATGGTAGCCGACTTCCCCAATAAAGAAAAAATATGGTGTAGCATATCCTCCCTCCAAAACTCTAATGGTAGCCATAGCGGATGGACCCACACAGGAACCCTTGAAGGAAAATCCTCGACCACATTAAATACTCCATGCCAGGGCTTCATGAACAAACCAACATGATTGTAAAAATATGGCCCTCCCTCACAAACTCAATTTTGATTCGAAATGCAAGAAAAATAAACCATGAAATAGCCATTTGTAGCCACCCAAATATCAAAATCACCCTCAACCTTCTAGGACTGATGAATCCATGATTCCAAATCTAAAAGAGGGACACGAATACCCAGGAACTTACAAATCAAAACATGTTGGTTGCAGTAAGAAATGTCCTCTTGAACAGATTCAGGAGAAATAATCAGAACTGAACAATCTTGACTCTACAGCTGATAGCCATTCACTTTCTTAAGCTTAGAACTCTCACTCATAAAAGAGGAATCCATAGAGAAACCTTGAGATGACTTCTCACTAGCAAGCACCAGGCTCTTTGAAGCCCCTGCCATTCCCCCACACCCAACACCAATTCCTACACACTGCCCTAACAATGCTTCAACTCCTCTCCACTTCCTACACCAACCCCACTTCCACCCAATGCCAATCCCCTTGTCAAAATCCTGCAACAAGATAAAAGAGTGAAGAAATAAGGAACCCCCCCCCCCCAAAAAAACAAACGCCCTCCAATAGTCAATAACCACTGAGTTTGGATGAGAAAGACACATGTAGAAGAAAATAGGCCCTATGTGTGCCCTCACAGGCCACACGTAGCCTCTCCTTCACCTCTCAGATTCAACGCCATTTTGGTATTTTTTTTGTTTGACAAGCTACAATTGATTTATGTTACTATTAAATATCAAATTTATATTTTTTTACAAAAAATAATTATTATTGTTTTACATTACTATAAGTTATGATTCAATAATCAATTATAGATCTTTATAAATATTTAAATAATAAATAATACTACACTTATGTTCTAACCTTTTCTCTCCACCAGAAAATATAGTTTTACATGTTTTGCATATGAAATGATGTGATTTCATTTGTCTACTTTGTTTATATGATTATATTTAGTGCATTGCTTCCCACATAACATTTTCATTTTCCACTAATCAATTATATGGATTTTTACAAATAGAACAAGCTTTTTGTCACTAATAAGAGTTCTAATTTTTTCTTCGAGTACACAAACAATTAGTGATACACATTTCTATCAATAGTTGTATGTCATTTTTCATACCTTCATTATGATTTTTACTTTTGTAATAATAGAACATCTTACATTTTATAATTTCAAACTTTTATAATTATTCTTTGAAAATTACATGTATTTTTCCATCTTTAGTGCTACATGAAATTTGTATAGAACATTGTTTAATTTCGTAGCCTATTTTTTCTCACCACCTTTTCCTCATTATTAAATTATGGAAAGGGAAAAGTTGCATACAACAATATCTTGTTAAAAAAGTGTACAATAATTTTTTTTATAGGTATTCTTTAGAAACTACTTATAAATTTATCTAAAGCTACTTAATTTTCACAATCAAACTCATTCGTACATTATTTGAAATAAATAAAATTCTCTCTTCAATATGTTTTAGTTTTACATTTAGTTAAGTATAAAATACGGTTTCAAATTTATTTTTAATCACTACTTCATAAAGTATGAATTTATAGCTTACATTCATGTCACAATAGTTGTCATATATAATGCACCTTTTATAGGAGTAATTTACATTCTCATAAAAATGTATTCATTAACTATAAATGCAATCACAATGATCAATCATGGAAACCTAGATTTGTATCCACATCTACAAGTATTCGATATTGGCAACTTTGGACATGACCCTAAATGAACAACTTCATACAAAATAGATTTCTCTAATGGATTTCATAAATAAAAATCTACTCCAAACAAATAAAATAAGTTTCACTTTAAAATAAATCCAAAGGGATACACTTTGTTCTCATAAGATATAGTTTCCCTATTATTTGCAAATAAAGGTGAGCATATGTGTTTAATTGATTTCTTATAAAATTTTGATCTGTTGTTTGAAAATTAGCATTCTTCAACACATTATATAAAAAAAAATTCTCTTCATATTACTTACTCCTTGTAACTATACAGTTGGATGATCATCTCAAAACTACAAATCCCATGCTTATAGCATGATATCATTTTTCATCCCACTTATCTATTCAATAAACAAAGCCAACTATGTGACACAAATTCACTTGGTTCATCTACATGTATGAATAATATTGTAGAAGTAGCAAAAAAACCTCCATAGAGAGCACTGTCTAGAATAAGCTCATTCATACACAAGAAATAAATTTCCTCTACTATTACTCTTATTCTGAGATTTGAATCTATTTAAAATAAGATGTCTTATAAATGGTCATATAACAATGAAAATGAAGTATACCAATTCAATACTCAAAAGGGGCAATTAAATGTCTTCTCTTTTGATAATATTGATTATGATCATACTAAGATATGTGTCACTTTCTTCAATTAAGCTACAAATCTTCATTAAAGGAATGTTCATGTTAGAGCTATATATAAAATATTTAGTGGGTTTATTAAAGTTGTTGATAATTTGTACAACAAACATAATAGCCAACTTGAGATTTTTTTACTAGATGATTCCAATATTTTTCCATTTGAATATGGCTTTGTAATTCCAAAGCATCCATTATCTTTCACACCTCCAAATAAAATGTTCCATCTCGTCAAAAATTCCCTTGTTGATGTTATTGGAATATTTGTTTATGTAGAACTAAGATCCACAATAATGAGGGATGGGAAAGAAGTTCTTAGAAGGAGCATCAGGCTAATGGAAATGACTTCTTGTACTACTAATGTGAATCTATAGGCTCCAACCACTCAAAAGGATGGTACACAACTCCAAGAGATGTGCCACTAAAATTAAAAATGGAGGCCTCATAAAATATAATTGAAAGGTGATAAGAAAATTAACCAATACACACCTATTTATATACTTGATCATCAAGGAAACACCACAACTACACAATGGGAATGATACTATCTCATCATCTACACAAGTTGTGGATTTTCCCTTGCTAATTACAAGAAAGATAATTAATAATATTGAAGAATAGACTATGCACATGAACCAACCTGTTCAATACATTTTGAAAGAAATAATATAATTCATCAAATCAAATTAATTTTTCTATCCATCTTTTCCTCTTGAGTTGAATAGAAAATTTATGTAAAAAAAGAGTTGTGTAAGTTGAGGATGAGACATGGTATTAATGAAAGTGCAAAATTACATTTGCAAATTATTGTTATAAATATGCACTTCAAATAAAGCTAGCAGATAATATAGGAACATTATGGGTTGTTGTTTTTGAAGATACATATACCAACCTTCTTGGTATCTTTGCAAAGGATTTATATATGCTACAATTCAATCAGCAAGTAGAAGTAAATTTTGAAACATAATTAAATGATTTTTTTTTCAAATACTATAATATTATTTAAGTGACATTTAGGGATACTTAAAATCAACCATCACAAAATTTGATCTCTTAGATTTTGTTAAATAAAACAACTTGGTGTCGAGTGGACCCAACGATATGTGAAATATTGATAATACCTAAATCTATCTCCATTTTCTACCATATGTAAAAACATATTTGTAAATATCATATAGTAATCAAACTATGTGTTCTACTCGACTCTTTGTGAATTCATTGAGACATGTACGCATGTTAAAAAATTATATTTTTTTATGAAAATCAACTTTGTCCTATCTCTCATAGAGTTATTCCTTTATACTACTTAATAATTATGTTTACACATACTTTTTACGTTTTGTAATTAATATTGTTTTTTTTTTGTGCATTCTTATTATTGGTAGCATCAATAGTGAGACATATTATTTCCTTTTCATATAATGATCTCAACCTATAAAAATATTCCAACTAATTCCATTGAAAGTCTTGTAAAATAAGTCAAGTTTATTATACCCATAATAAATATGAAATAAGTATTATTCATTGTATGTGGAAAATAGAATATTCTATCTAATCCATGGATCCATAATGATTACTAAACCAACCACTATTCATTAAAACCATTTAAACAATATCACACATGGATATAAAAAATCCCACCCTAAATACCCTTATGCCTAGTCAATGTCACTGAGCTAGCATAAAAAAACACAAAATATTCACAATCAAACCACAAATTTAACAAAAGAAAAAATGATTTCACCATATATTTTGCAAGATTTCACAATAGAATAGATGCACTATCAAACTTGTATAATATGGACTAAATTTTATCTTGGCATGCATACGAATTCAATGGATAATGGTTCAATTTTTACTAGACATTTTCATGAAAAAAGAGGACATCGATTTTCATAATCTAATAATATGGACCTAAGGAAACAACCAGTTGAATTGAAAAATATAACCCAAGTTGAGGAGATACTAATAGCATGAGTAATTCTAATAGTGTAAGTGACCCACACTCATGGAGGAGAATATAAATATAGTGTTCACACAATCAAGTTCCCAAAATATTTCAAAAATATAGAAAAATATCTTCCACATGGACTTGAAAACTTAGATGTCTTAATAGTTCACAAACTCCATACACAAGGGAACCACTATGATTGCTATATAAGTTTAAATAGTGTGTGGGTTGCATTTTTTGCACAAACGGTTTTCATTACACCAAAATATTGACCTATTAATGCTTGATACAATCACCAGAGTTAATGACTCCATGAGAGGTGGTTAAGTCATGTGACAAACCCAAAAATTGCGCTACACAACACAAGAAGACCAAGGGAACACACATTACAACAATACCCCCTAGTTCAAGTGAGGGGTTCAATCCAATGACCCAAGCTCTAATACCAATTTTTTCTTGGATGATTTTTCATTGCAACAAAATATTAACCTATTAATTCTTGATACAACCCTTAGAGTTAATGAATCCATGAGAGGTGATTAAGCCATCTCAAGAACCCAAGTATTACACACTGTATAGCACAAGGAGACCAAGGGCACACACATTGTAATGAAATTACAATATAAGATCACACATGGACCCTACTACAAAGACATCCAAATACATGTTGACTCACTAGAAAAAATCTTTTCTACAAGTAAAAACATTTCAAACCTACTTCACCCCATTAATGTTGAAAGTGAATTTACAGTTGAACATGAACTTGAATCTATGCTTTATGTGAATCAACCTAAAATGTAATAACTCATTCATCACCCTTTATGGATAGAATTTCATGTAAACAACATGAGCTAGAAAATATTAAAGAAACCTTGCAAAATAGAGATGAACATAACATCATTGTTCAAATGGCCACAATTAGAATATTCTCCAATCAACGAATACAATATTAAGGGAATTTTAGCTATGGATTTTCCCACATTATTTCCAAATGGAATTACACTTCAATTGTAACCTCAATGTAGGCAAGTTTAATTGCATGAATACATGATGCAATTAATGTGATTTCATGATAGTAGATTTGGAAGCCATATGAGAATTCAATATTTTATATTGAACCTTATGATGTGCCAACATAGCCATGAAATTTATTCAGTGTTTTTCAATAAAAATGTAGAGGATTTCATATCAACCACCATCAATATCCTTCATATCCATATAAAAAAAAATTCATAACACTAAATTGGATAAACAACTAATGCATTTGGGTTCTTCACTAAGAGGTACAAACTCATACTAGAATATGTGTCATGGAGAGATATCAAACATGATCAACCAAATTGGATCGCCCAGTCTCTTCTTCACATTGAGTGCATTAGATACTAAATGACTAGCTTTATACAAACTCTTTTGAGATATTATAACAACTAGATACCACAAAATAATAGAAACCAAATGGAAAAGATATTTAGTAACCTTAATCACATCCCTATATTTGCACCAATGGTTCACACTATTTCATGAGGTATTAAAGAAAATCCTATCTACAAGTCATTATTGGTATATATATGAATGGAAACATTAGGGTTTTGCACACTTACATGGTTTTATTTGGTTTGATAATGCGTTGAACATGGACAAGCTTGATTGGAAAAACCTTGCATATGTAGAACAAGCAAAAACATTATTTCACAAATATTTCATTGCATCAAACCCTCATAATTCATTTGGAAAAAACAACACATGACATTGATCTGTGCAAGATTATCCTTTCTTACTAACTACATCTGCAATATTTTCTTGAAATACACATTATGAATTCAAATATTTAATCAATTATGTTCAAAGACACAAAAACTATAATGAAGAAACATTCCTATGTAGGAAGGATCAAGTTGTAGCATGTCAATACAAAGCTCCTTGAAATGAATGTGTTACCTCTTCCTTTTCATGTGATGAATTAGGATAAAACCATACATGCATCCACTCAAAATGATGATAGATTAAATATGGAGACCTAATATGGATTTCCATCCCATTGTTTAAAAAATTATCATGCTCAAATACATTGCCAAATATGCAGCTAAGGAAAAAAATAATCTAAGAGTTGTATCAGTATGCTCACATGGATATGTAGAAATGAAGAATCGTCAAACCACGCTCTACAAATATATAAAAAATTAATGAAAAATATTGTTGTAGACAATGATATAGGTCTACAAGAGATGTGCCATATTCTACACAAATTTCCACTTATTATTTTTTATCTCTTATTTCTAACACTAAATATTGGTTGAAAATTGTTACATCGAATTAGAAGAAATATAGATGGACTTACATTACCATTACACTATCTATAGTCCTAAATTCATATTTAACCTATAGATATGGAAACAATAACATTGATTAAACTTCCATGATCATTCTCTTTTTCTTCTTTTTGCAAAGGGTGCAACTAGACAGACAAGAAACACACAACAATGTAAATTTCTTTCCGCAATTCTATACTATTCTAAATGAGGATATTGAACATTTTGAAATAGTTGGTTGGAGTGAGCTACTTTTATAAAAGTATTTTTGAGACATATCCATAGATATAGGTCTCACTAAAGATGATGTTATTGCAAATTGAAAGGAAATAGATATAAATCAATACTTTTTTTGGAATGTTGACCATATCAATGATATAGAAGTTAACCAAGAAGAGCATGAGCAAATTGATAATGAAACACATGTAATACAAATACAATATAGATGCATGAATGTGATTTATTGTCACAAATGGGCCTTTCTAGTCATGGAAATCTAAATACCCTTAAAATTCTTGGTAAACATGATTTTTGATAATATGAACAAATGGGATATACATACTATACCTTCACATTGACTTGACTATGTATAAAATTTCATAAGCACAAATAAAATATCCCAAAAAAATGACCAATCCACATTCAAGTTGAATGATCCACCTTATCCACTATCTCCAAAAAAAGAAATTACACATACTCTTATTAAAGATCACTATAACACCACTTCCTTAAACCAGCAACTACATATGCTAATACAAAGAATAAAAGGTATAAAAAAATCATATATAATGCATAGTATAAGACACACCCTCTAGAATAACCATCAAAAATTTATAAAGCCCCTCCTTGTTGTTGCACCTAAAGGGAACATTGCATTTAATGTACATGCTACAACTATACATTCAACCCTTAAGATTCCAATAAAAGAAATACAACCATTAAAAGAAAATTTACTAACATTGTTTCAAGAAGATATGAAACACATTAAATTCCTCCTTATTGATGGGATGGGCTTTATTAGACCAAAGTTTCTTTTAAAGTAGGCAATAAATTGCATGAAGCTTTCCCCCACTAGTAGCATGTGATTTGGTGGTATATCTACCATTCTTGTAGGTGACTTGGCACAACTTCCACCTATTATGGACAAACCAATATATGCATCACACTTAAAAGCTATATTTCTCTGGGAATAATTCACTAGAATTGTTACATTATAGAATATTTTATGTCAACAAGGTGACTCTCAAACTCAAATTAGCTTTAATTGCACATTCTAAAAGATGTGTAATGTAGAACCAATTGAAGAATACTATGAATTCCTAATGAATCACACAAAAAAACACCTATCAAACAACACGCATAGAGATTTTGACCAATCAATACACTTGTTTTCTACAAATGACTGGGTGAGGATGCATGACAAAGAAAAATCTCAAACTACTAAATCATCCTATTGCATTTAATGTTGTAATACAAACACATGTAAAATCAAATATTGATAATGATATTTAACATCTTCCAAAAGAAGTTCTACTATGCAGAGGCCAACAAGTCATGTTAACAACAAACTTGTAGATTAAAACAAGGCTTGTAAATGGGTCTCATGGAGAATTTCTACTAATTGTGTACACGGTTGTCTACACCATTGGATTTACCTTTTCATAGAGTGCTGTGATTTGATAATTATAATGGCCCACCATGGAACCTATATGACCCAAAAAATATAACTATAATTCTCATATCTATAGGTAATCATAGACAAATACCACCATCCATGGCATGGGTTGTTACCATGTACATAAATCTTGAGGACTAACCCTTAATAAAGCAACAATCAATATTGGTAAAGTAGAAAGAAAAGGGCTAGCTTTTACAACTATGTCTATAGTCAAATCAATAAAGGATCCTCAAATAGAACCACCACTCTCTTTCAATTGATATTCACAAATGAAAAATCCATATACCAATATAAAAAAAATGGAAGAGTCTTGACTACATCTACTCTCACTATAATGGATTCATGTACACAATCGCTAATGCAACCTTCTCTATAAAGACATAGACTTCTTGTTTTCATACTCATTTTGTGTGATTTATAGAAATAACTTCTAATATAATATATTCACTACTTCATGATGTACAGGCGCATGCTTCACATTCATCCATTTCTACAATGGGCAATTTTTCCATGTTATCAATATTATATTATCTCACATATAGTTCTTCTACTTCTTTTTCCACAATTTGTACTATTTTAAATAACAAAAAACATACATATATAGTATAAGTCGACAAACTTATTATTTCAATGTGTAGACACAAAATAAATGTCCCATAAAGCTTTTTCCAAACTGCTTTTGTACAATCAAGTCCATTACTCACTAAAATTCCTCAATATTACAAATCTTGTCTTCAATTTACTACGATAAAAATTGTAATGCAAATATTTTTAAAAATTTGTTATATTGCAAATTTTTATAAACTTTTCAGTTACATATATTTTCTATCGACGTACCTGCACCCTCCTCCTGGTACAAGTGCGAGTAGGTAGACAAAATCACTTTGGCGTGAGGTGAAAACGATTTGCTTGTGTTGGAATGGACAGATGAGGCACTCATTCCTTATTTCACGCGTTCTGAGTGGCCATGTTTTACAAAATCACGCACACAGTGTGAGCGGGTATTCTCTCTTTAAGTATTCAACGATTGATAGTCAGAATAAGATAAACATTTGATTGCTAGTTTATTCTTTTCAACCTCCTATTTGATTATCGATGGTTTAATATTTCGGGAGTATTGGTAGTGTCCAGTATGCATTTAATTTACAATGGCATTGAAAATAGACGATTTGCTAAGTATCGCCATGGGAAGAGATGGTGATCAGTGTTATAGGTGGTATTGGAAAAACCTGAATTATGGAGTTGAGCTTTAACGTTGGATTGAAGCTATACTTGAGTGTGGAATGCGCAGGCTGATTGAATTCTTGCTCCATCAGTTTCGCATCACCATCCAAATCACTATAATAGAACTCAATCAGTTTCCAATCACCATCCAAATCATTATAATAGTGAGAGGCCAATGATTGGATTAAATTTAGAGGTGAATTAGATAGATATGAATGTTGAGATGGGTAGGACTAGTTGCAATCTTGACACAAGTTCATGGTACAAATATTGTTTATTACTTACTTTATATTGGTTTTTATGAGCGATAATTAGAGGAGAATTTTGAAGTTGCAGTCTTATAAATATTTAATTGTTAATAATAATTTTGTATGGAAGAAATGGGCAGGGGTGTTAAACATTGATTATTTTTTATATTTGTATAATGATCTTATGTAATTGTTTAGTTAATGTCAAGAAGTGTCTATTTTACAATGATAGTAAGGAGTAGAGTGTGATGGTATGAGCATGTTAATTAAAAGTCTTATATTTTACTTTAAATTTGATAGTCTTTTATATGTCAAATTTTAATATTTAGCGATTGATAGTCAAATAAGATAAACATTTGATTGTTAGTTTATTCTTTTGAACCTCCTATTTGATTATTGATGGTTAATATTTCGGGAGTATTGGTGGTGTGCAGTATGCATTTGATTTACAATGGCGTTGAAAATAGACGAGTTTCTAAGTATAGCCATGGGAAGAGATGGTGCTCAGTGTTATAGGTGGTATTGGAAAAACCTGAATTATGGAGTTAGAGCTTTGATGTTGGATTGAAGCTCTACTTGAGAGTGGGAATGTTGCTCTTCACATCACCATCAAAATCACTATATAACGATTGGATTAAATTTAGAGGTGAAGAAGTAGATGATATGAATGCTGAGATAGGTAGGAGTAGTTGCAATGTTGACACAAGTTCATTGTATAAATATTGTTTACTACTTAGTTTATACTGGTTTTATGCGATAATTAGAGGAGAATTTTGAAGTTGCAGTCTTATAAATATTTAATTGTTAATAATAATTTTTGTATGGAGGAAATCAAGGGGTGTTAAACATTGATTATTTTTATATTTGTATAATGATCTTATGTAATTGTTTAGTTAATGTCAAGAAGTGTCTATTTTACAATGATAGTAGGAGTAGAGTGTGATGGTATGAGCATGTTACTTAAAAGTCTTATATTTTACTTTAAATTTGATAGTCTTTTATATGTCAAATTTTAATATTTAATAATAAACATAATATTTCTAAAATAAACAACACATAAATTATATGTGTCTGTTATGTAGTAAATAAAATAACTTCAAATTGTTATCTCTTGACATTTTTTAAATAAATGTATTTAAAATATCTTTCATAACTAAGTTGTATAATTAAATACAAAAGATAATAAAAAAATTCATTTTATAATAGTGGAGCTACGAAAGTGTAGAGATTGGAATTACGATGCGGATAAATAGTGAAAGTTGAAATTAGGTAGCTATTATTTAATAAAAGAAGTGTATCACATGGCTGCACATATTTTATCCTCTCATTTTTTACATACTCTTCACTACTTTTCACATAATTATATTTTAAAAATTTAAATGATAAATTAACTTAAAGTTTCACAACTACTTAAAATTTGAAGAAAAATTAAAAATCATGGAAGTACTAACTCCAAAAATAGCCCCTAAATTATTTTGGTAGTGATTGCTAAATAAAATAGCTAAATAACTACATGGGACCTTGATATAATAAATATTATTTACTTATACTATTTTCTTTGCATATCATTAACATTTGTATATTCTTCCACATTCAACGTAGTCTTAGAGATATCCACAAATATCTTTGCATATCATTAACATTTATTATGCTCATTATTTCTCTCTATATCAATATTACTACTTCCACAACCCAATTTTGGTGTGTCATCATTCTTGTACTAGTAGATCTAACCCTTCATTTTTTAAAATTTAGGAATATTAGGAAAAGAAAAAAAATGATATTCATCTACAATTACATCTCCATGTCCTATGATGTTTTACCATGTAGGAGAGATAGGAATTTCATAGCTCTCAATCATTGGATCTCTTAATACCAACATATTCTCCTCACAAATTTGATTTTCATGATTGTTTATGATTGCATCCTCTTTCACTAAAGCATTCTCACAAGTAGGGGAGCTATTGGGAGATTAATTTAGACTAAGTAGTGGAAATTATCTCATTTTATTTTGTCATAATATCTTCCCAAGGGAGAAGATGAGAAGGAAAATCAATACTTTCACGATTCTCAATTATTACATCTTCTTTCACCAATATACCTTCATCACTAATAGGAAAGGTATCGAGAGAAGAACAACTATGATCTTCATGATTGTCTATGCTTGTATATTATTCTATCACATCATTCCCATAAATAGGAGAGATAGGAGGGGGCGTTGAATTAAGGATGGTGTCAACATTTTCATTGTCTTTTCCTAAGAGACCCTCATAGCTAGTAAATGTATTGAATTAGTAAATAACATGCTTATTGATGAACTTTTTCTTTGCAAACTTAGAAAGAAAATATACTAACATTTGTGAAAGGTAATCTATACAAACTTAGTGCACAAACCTAGAATGCAATGTAATGACTTAAAATGAAGTGTGTAAATACAATTTTCAAATTCTAAATAAGATAATTTGTTTATTAAATTATGCAATAATCTGAAAATGAAATGATGTAAATGCAATTTTGAAATTAAGCAATGCACAAAATTAACCAAATTAAGCTAGATCTAATGAAATGAATGAAACAAAAAATCAAAAAACTGAAAAGTATATTTGATCATAGAAAACAAAAGCACAAAAAGGAGTTTTCAATGTTGTAAAATGCAGTTTTAGGTTTGATCTAGGACTAAATTTTCTAGATGGGAAAATGAGTCCTAGTTGGGGTTTTTGAAGGTTCAAATAGTTAAAAACATACATCACAATATTCCCAAAAATCTAGGGAAAACACCTATATAGGGACAAAATCACCCAGATGGGTGAATTATGGAATAACATCTTAATGCTTTCATGATAATAGAATTTCATCAATACAAACATAATCACTCCTTCAAAAGCAATACCATCTTAATGATTTAGTGAAAGAGGATACAGTTATAAATGATCATGAAAATCCAAATTATGAGGAGGATATGTTGGTGTTAAGAGATCCAATGATTGAGAGCTATGACAATCCTACCTCTCTTACATGGGAAGACATCATAGGACATTGTGTTGTAATTGTAGACGACAATAAAAAATTTCCTTCTCCTAATATTCCTAATGCTCCATTTCAATATATTTAATTTCATATCATTTCATCAATATAAACATAATCACTCCTTTAATAAAATTAGTACCATCTTAATGCATATTTCAATTTTTCTTTCACCTAGTAAACATATTAAATTCACAATCAACACTTTTACTCATGAAGGTAAAAGTAACTTATTAACTATGAAACAGCGTGTAACATGAATTTTGAGATGGTTTGGAGGAATATTTACTACCTTAAGAAGTATCTATCTTGGTATTGTATTTCTTCCTATCTTTCCCTTTGGATGTCTATGCTACCAATGCCTAGGTTTTGGAACTAGAAAGAGAATCAAACTAAGTCAACTTTGCCTGTTCATGAGTCAAATGCTCACATAAAACCTTGAAAGTAGGCATGGAAAATGCATTTAAAAACACATCCATATTAGACTAGAAATTATAAGAGAAGACTTGAAATGACCCTCTAAGCTTAGACAATATTAGGAAAATGCACTCTAAATGTCAGTTTTATTCTTCCCAAAACATTTTATAAGTGATCTAAGTGACTTAAAATTTTACAATAAGTCTTCAATGGAGTGGAAGGAATCTACCTCAATATATAGGTCTCAGTACTCATTGATGGTACCAAAAATATATGTGAATTGCATCCACATATCCCTAGGAGCAGTGCAAGACTTAAGATAAAACAAGAGACTATTTGAATCATGTAATGCTATCAATCCCATAGCCTCATATATCTTGTTTCTATGCTGAAATATCTGAAATTGATGAATCCATATTGGTTGTAATTAATCTAAACCATAACATAAACCCTTATAAAAAAGCAATATGGTCATATAATCTTTCCAAATATGATAGTTGTATGGTATAAAAATTTCAATAGAAGAGGTACCTATCATGGTGTTTGAGGATTTTAAAACAATATGTGGGTCAGTTTTGTTGTTTTTATGTATATAGATAGGGAAAGAAATAAAAGTACCCTACATAACAAGAAAAACCAAACCCCAATACAACTTTGGGAGAAAAAAGGTTGAAAAAGGAAAAAATAACTTCAAACAATTCTTTGTGTATTTGGTTGGTTGTGTAGAGCACTGAAGCACCTTTGCAACACCTATTCATTCATGAAAATGGAGTATTTTTTCCCAAGTTATGAGTCTAGAAGTGTCGAGAAGACAATTTGACTTCAGCGACCTAAAGAAAATTTTAGAGGAAAAATATGCAGAAATAGACTACACCACATGAATAAGCTCAAAAACAAATTTTTGATGATATTTGATTAAAAAGTGGACACAAGAAACCAAGATACACTCACTTTCTTTCCTCAATGGCATCTTAATGCATTATCATGGAAGCATTAAGACATCACTTTCCATCAGCATGAGTTACCTTTGCTAGAAGTGCAAAAACAACATGAAGCTTTCATGATAATAGCTCGATATAATAGGATAGAGATAAAATGAATCCTTGTTGGAAATGCCTTAGCTCTTAATGTGTGTAGTGTACAAACCTTTTGGATAAACTTGGAATAGATAAATCAAGAATTCAATCTACCTCTTTATCTATTAGTGGGCTTGATAACATGGGAAAACAACCACTTGGTGTGATTATAGTACCTATTAAAGTTGGAAAAGTTACATTACAAAACCTTAATCCATGTTATGCCTCATGATCTTTCATAAAGTATCCTTTTAGGAAGACCATGAATTCACGAGATGCATGTGGTTCCATCAACTCTTCATCACAAAATGAAGTATATCTACAACACCAAAGTACATATGATCAAAGCCAATGTTGAGTCTTACAGTGTTTTACAACTAAGAAAGGAAAGGCCAATCCTTTGAAAACATTGACACCAGCTATACAATTAGAACCAATGCAATAATAAAAATAAGGTAAGTTCCCTAAAATCTTCACAATGTTATTGATGGATGATTTAGGATCATTGAATTTTACACCTACATTCTTGGGAAAATACAATATCATAAACAAAGAGTCTGAAAAGAGAAAAGAAAAAGTAGAAATGTTAACAAATTTTTTGAAAGAATCCAAATCAACCACTTTAGAAGAATAAAATTACATAACAAACTTTGATGAAGTACAACCCCCAAAACCAAATGAAATAGAAAAGCTTTATGCAAAAGGTTATGAGCTTATGAAACAACTTGGGAGTAGTGGAAAATGATGTGGTGCAAGAGAAGAAGGTATTGGTGTCCCTATATAGCCTAATACACAAGAAATAACTAATGGTCTTGGTTATTGTCCTTGGAAAGAAATAAATAGGTGATCAATAAATATGAACACTCTTGTACTAAAGATTCTCCTAAGCCAACTTTAACATTAGTACATCCTGAACTAATAGAAACTAGTGGTCTTGGTTATTATCCTTTAAAAGAAACAAAAGAAATAGATAAATATTTTATTAACATAATTTTCATCATGCAAAACACTAACAATTGGAGTTCATTAGATTTTAGACCCTCCTTTCAAGGAAAAATACAAAACCTCACCATCTAAAGAGTCTTGTGTAAGTATGACATCTTGTACTAAGAAAGAGATATATTTGTTGCAAAATAAATGAACATCTTCTACTATTGATCAAGAGAGTATCTTGTCAAGACTCCTCCAATATTTTTTGATATCCCTCCCTCCAATAACATGAAATAAATTCTACTACAAGAGTTCATTTTGTGCTTATCATAGAGTTCATGGTCATTCCACCAATGAATCTAGAGCTTTGAATGATAAAATTAAACATCTTAAGGATTGTGGTGCTCTTCCTTATGTTGAAGGAACTTGTTCCTCTAATTGACACCTATTTCCAAGTTTTTCATGAATCATCTTGGCTCATCCTTTTCTTGCACTAAGTTGGGGCAAGGGGTTAGGTAGCCTTGTCCTCATATAGCACTTTTTATCTCTTTTGACTATTTGACCACCTTCAATATACATATAAGATCAAGCTTGGGATGTAGATGACATTCCTTAAGTTGGCTCGCATGTGACATAATTTTATTTCTATATTTAGCTTTACATTTAGGGGGAAATCCCTATTCATGATGTAGCTTCATTTGGAAACATATGACTTGGAATAGGGCTTTCTAAATAATCTCTCACATTTCCTCTTTATTGTTAGCATTTTTTCATTTTCTAATGTCAAGTAATTTATCACAACATGGTTTTTACCAATTTCTTTAAAGTGGGGGCATACATTGGAATTATTCTTTCATAACTTATGTTTCATTGTGTAGCCTTCTTACTTCATGTGATGTGTCCTTCATTTTGTGGTGACATTAGGTGTGATGTACTTCAAGATCATGACCTCTCTTAGCATATTATATTCCTCTTAATGGATTGATGTAACACACTACATCCCCTAAGTTGTGAATCTTCTATTATTCAACTATTCCTCTATTGGAGACATTAGGCCCGATGTTCTTTAAGTTAAGACCTTACATGAAATAAGAAAAAATCCTTTGATTGTACCTTACATTTACAATAATTTTCATATGGACACCTTGCATAACACACTTTTCTTACCTATGGAGCCATCATGTTTGTTCATGGGTGTCAAGCACGTCAAGTTTTGCTTACCTCATGAATCCTATTGTTTGTGTTGTATGCCACCTTATCAAAGTTACTAGGAGGTATAACTTTGTTATGGTTAGCATATGGGAGCCAAACTTAGGTGTGACTTTCCCATACCCACTTTCTTGTGTGAGCACATACCAGTTGCATGCATAGGTGTCTCTACGGGCTCACCTAGTGGACGCCTTGAGGTTTACTATCCCTTATGAGCATGTGTGTTATTTTCATAATGGACATCATGTTCCACTTGAATTTTTTTTGGAAAAAAACTTATATTTGATCCACAACGTGTTGGGCAAACAATTGAGGCTTGATCCACCTTTCTTTCTTGTCTTTCTCTATGCCTTTGACAGTGCATGCTTGTATCTTGATGTTGTTTCATACTATTGGAAAAAAAAGGATGCACAACTGAGAGGGGGGGTGAATCAGTTGTCTTAGAAATTTAAACTTTTCCTACTTAACTTTAATCTTAGATCTATTGAATAAACAATTAACCACAAACAATTAACACATCAGGGAGAGAAAGAACACCAAGATTTTCTTACATGGAAAACATGTCAGGGGAAAAACCATGGTGGATGTTAGTCCACAAAATTATACTCTGTTAAAATTATAATGAGAAATAATAATGGGAATGCGCATGCATTCAGGCACACTGCTTAGAGCTCATTGCTCAAATATGAAAGGGGTGCACTACCCAATAGCATAGGATTAAAAATCTGGAGGGTATGAACTAAGAAAATAGCTTCTATATAAGCCTAATTACAGTTCCAATTAAGCTCAAAACTTCTTCACACTTTGCATAATCTTCTTCACATTCTACTCTACAATCAAATGATATTCACATATATGCATACAAGAGCATATGAAGTACCTTCTCGACTCACAACACCAACGAAACAATCACTCTTAAATATCTGCTACATGAGATTTCATCAACAACTTAGTTGGCCAAGAAAATATAACATATTTGCAATGTCAGCCTAAATTTACAAATAAAATTTTAATGTGAATCCACCAAGGTCAGCCATAGCATAGTGGAGACCCAAATTTAAAACTTGAATGCAAAAGGACTTCAATTAATTCTTTCTCAAACATCCATAATGCGCTACTACCATCTGTTGGCCAAGAAAAAGAAAAATTGAACATACGAAGAAAAATCTTCCACCACAACCACACCGATCAATGTGGACAAACCAAAAAGATAGAGCATGATCTAAAAACATCCAAGAACACCAAGAAATAATAGAGAAGCATCCACAACAACTAAGATCAACAAAATAACATAATCTTAATTCAAGAACACTGACAGAGACCACAAAAACACTATTAGACCACAACACACTCAAAACTTCATGTGGACCTCTAAAACTTCTAGTAGATGATCTAGATATACTAAAAAATAAGTCATTTAATCCACACCAACTCATCTTCAATGTGTAGAACCAAACACCTCGATGACCTACACGGTTCCATTGGGAACCTAGAACACTTTCTTTTACAATTTTCTCAATATCCTTTACATATACAACCTCTAGTACACCAAATTCTAATAGTGTTTATATCAATGATAACCATATATCAGCAACACATCCACAACATCCAACTATCTCCCCGTTTGGGATTGATGGAAACACATGATGTGAAAAATACTGTCAACCCAACGCACTAACTTCTTTTGCACTTCTCCTCTTGAAAGGATTTTTCACATTACACTTCTCCCCCTTTGACATCAATGTTACAGGTAACAATGACCTTTCCATATACACAATCTAAACCACATATTTGCACATCTAACTACTCCCCCTAAGTAGCAACCACAAAAACATCAATCCATATTAGAATATAGCAATGAATTTCACTGATTGATGCAAGAAAATACATATTTTAATTCTTATCAAGAGAGGTGATTATCCCCAACATTCCTCTGAGATACTCAAAATTATCCTTCAGCAATGGCTTAGTAAATAGATCTACAATATGTTCTTTGGTAGGCACATACTTCAGTCTGACTTCTTTCTCATTCACTTTTTCCATCAAGAAATGAAACTTGATTTATATATGTTTAGTCTTAGAGTGTAACACTAGATTCCTTGAGATATTTATTGCACTTGAGTTGTCACAATATATGGCAATAGACTCTTCATATTCTTAGCATTTATTTCATCCATATCACTTGAGTATAATTATTTGTAGCAACAATATATTCTACTTCAATAGTAGATAGAGAAATTGAGTTTTTCTTTTTACTTAACCAGGATACTAGCTTCTTCCCTAGGAAGAAAGCACCACCACTAGTAATTTTCCTATCATCTACATCACTAGCCTAATCTGCATCAGTATATGAACAAAAAGTGAGATCATCATCCTTTGGATACCAAAGTCCAAAGACAATTGTTCCTTTTAGATATCTAAAGATGCTTTTGACAACAATTACACGTGCTTCTTTTGGTTTAGCCTGAAATCTAGCAATCATACATACAACATTCATAATTTTTGGTCTAGTTTGAGTCAAATAGAGCAATCCACTAATCATGGACCTATATTTGGTTAGATTTATCTTAGGATAATCATCATTCAATGTCAACTTACATCTAGTGACCATGGGGGTACCAACATGTTTGGAGTCATCCATTCCAACCTTCTTCAACAATTCTTTCACATATTTTGACTAAGATATGAAGATCCCCTTGTCTAACTGTGTAACTTACAATCCAAGAAATAACTTAATTTTTCCAATCATACTCATCTCAAATTCACTCTTCATGTCATCAACAATCTTCATACATAAATTATCATCTCCTCCAAAAATGATGCCATCAACAAAAATTTCTATAATTAATTCCTTATCATTATCTAATTTGAAGTATAAGTTGCTATCAACAGTACCTTTAGTGAATCTAGGCTTTAGTAGGTATTTGTCCAATCTAGCATACCAAGCTCTGGAGGCTTGCTTAAGTCCATACAGAGCTTTCTTCAACCTACAAACCATATCTCCCTTGTTTGTTAGCTGAAATCCATCTGGTTGTTCAATGTACACTTCTTCTAGTTCTCCATTTAGAAATGTAGACTTTACATCCATTTGATAGACTTTATAGTTCTTGTGTGCAACATAAGCAAGAAATAGTCTAACAACAATCCTAGCAATAGGGACAAAGGTTTCTTTAGAATCAACACCTTCCATTTGAGAGTACCCTTTACATACCAGTCTTGCTTTATTCTAGACCACTTCACCTTCTTCATTCAACTTGTTTCTATATACCCATTTAGTACCAATCACATTTTTGTGTTAGGCCTCATAACCAATAGCCATGTGTCATTATTTTCAATATTTGTAAGCTCTTTCTTCATATCTTTCAACTAGTGTTCATCTTGACAACATTCAATGACATTTTTAGGTTCAATCTTGAAGATTAGACAATATTCTTTTATAATTTTTCTTCTAGTTTGCACTCCTTTATTCATATCTCTTATGATTTGATTTTTAGAATGATTTAGCTTTACGTACCTTGGAGTTTTGGGACATTCTTGAACTTTTGACTCTTTTGATCTTTCTTCTACACTTGCACTTGTCTTTCCTCCTAGCTAACTTGAATTACCAAAACAAATTGAGGTTGCTTCACTGAAACAACTAGAACATATGGAACATATGGCACAATTTAAAGTTGAATCTATGTCTGAACATTCTTCTCTTGGCTTGTAATGTCTTCATCTGAATCATAACTAAAATTTCTAGATGATTTGATAGATTCCTCATCAACTTTGACATTTTCACTTTCAACCATCTTTCTTAGCCATTTTTTATAGCACTAGTTAGTAGGCCTTGCTTTCAGTGGAGTAACCTAGGAAGATTCCTTCATCTCTTCTTGCATCAATTTTTTCTATATCATCATCTCTCCTAATATAACACTTGCTTCCAAAGATCTTAAAATACTTGATAATAGGCTTGTGACCAAACCATAACTCATAAGGAGTCTTACCAAAATTACCATTAACATTTACCCAGTTAAAAGTATACACAATTGTGCTTACCTCCATCATTATTTTGGTAGCATTCAAAATTGCTCTATTCTTTCTCTCTGCAACACCATTTTGTTGAGGGGTTTAGGGAGAAAATAATTGTCTTTTAATTCCATTCTCTTCACAATGAGAGTTGAATTCTTTGGAAATGAACTCACCACCTCTGTCAGATCTCAGGCACTTGATTTTTAGACCTTTCTCATTTGTTTCCACAGCCACGAAACTTTTGAACTTCTCCAATGCTTCACATTTTTCTCTTAAAAAGGAAACCTGAACCATTCTAGAGTAATCATCAATAACCAACGTAAAATACCTTTCTCCATGAATACTTCTAACTCTAGAGGGACCACAAAGGTCAGTATATAGTAGCTCCAACAAATTATTTGAATGAAACTATTTTCTTCGGAAAGAGACTCTAGTTTGTTTACCCAACTAACATTCCTTGTAGATTATATTAGCAGGGTTCACTAACCTAGGAAGATCTCTTACTGCTTGAGTAGAACTTATCTTGATAATATTGTCAAATTTTACATGACACAACCTCCTATGCCACAACCAACTTTCATCTAATTGAGAAATTTAACAACTTCCACTAGCAATAATCAGATGAAAAATATTACCCTTTTTTTGTTTTCCTTTTGCAATCATATTCCCTGAACTCCCACATATCTTGCATCTTCCATCTTTGAACTGAATATTATATCCCTTGTGAACCATCTGTCCAACACTCAACAAGTTGTGCTTCAGGCATTCAACATAGAGGACACCATTAGTGTTATCCTTACCACCAAGGTAAATAGATCCTCTACCATGAATCACACCAGCATTGTTGTCTCCAAATCCTACAACCCCACCATCATAATTCTCTAAACTCACATATTTACTTTTATCACTGGTCATATGATGTGAGCATCCACTTTCAATGAGCCACTCATCTTTTTCTTCAACTTGGGCTGCAAGAGCTTTTTCATCTTTAGTATATTTAGTAGCCATAGGATTATCTTCGATAGTAGCAATGAAAGCCCATTCATCTTCTTTTCCATTATCTTTATCAGACTCGTCATTAGTCACTTCTTCAACAAAGTAGCATTTCTTTTGGAATCTAGACTTTCTAGGCTTAGATATAACAACTCTTTTAGGAAATCTCGATGCAAAATGACCTATTTTACTGCATAAAAACATTTAATAGGAAATACATCTTCATACATACCTTTTCCTCTCCCTTCTTGTTTTGCAATCAGTGCTTCCAATTCTTCTCTCTCTTTCTTTATCTTCAAGCTATTTTTGTTCTTTATCATACTTGGATATCTTTCTGGAACTCTCTCCCAGACTATATATTTTCCTATTACTTATGAATATAGTAGCCTTGAATGCAGATTCAGTCTTTGATGTAGATTCAACAAACTCACTTATTTCAAGAGTAGCAAGCTTCCCGATCAACATGTTTCTTGTCATCTTGTTTACTGATCTGGACTCTTCAATAGCATGAACCTTTATTTTGTAGGATGGGGGCAAGGATTTAAGTACTTTAGCTATAATATCATCCTCATCCATAGAACTACCGACACATATAATACCCATTACTATTTCATTTATTCTTTGCATAAAGGAAGTGATATTTTCATCTTCACCCATCTTCAAATTCTCATACTTTCCT
>VDFB02346368.1:0-19920 GCA_007258455.2 Sequoia sempervirens
GTAAACGATTATAAGAAGTTTATCCTTATTTTAACTGTTTGTCTGTATATCCTAAAGGAATTCCACAATGAAATTTATAATATACCATAAGATATCGATAGCTAAAATACCCATTATATACACATCATGAATAACCTTCTGCTCCCGAGTGTGTAATTGTTTGTCCGTATATCCTAAAGGAATTCCACAATGAAATTTATAATATACAAATCAACATATTAAATATTTTCAAGACTTCACTAGAATATTTAGATTGCAAAATGAAATTTCCAACTTTAGATTGATGGACTTGGATGCCCAAGAAATATTTCATAAGCCCCAAATCGGTCATTTCAAATTCACTTTTCATTGCTGTCTTAAAAGAATCTATAGAAAGATTACCAGTGAATATCAAATCATCCACATATAAACTCACAATTAAAATTTTACCTTGCTCATTGATTTTGATATACAAGGTAGGCTCACTGCTGCTTCTTTGAAATCCATTCTGAATCATATAAGAGTCAATTCAACTGTACCAAGCTCTAGGAGCCTATTTAAGTCCATACAATGCTTTCTTCAACCTGTACACCTTGCCTTCATGACCAGGGATTTCATAACCTTGTGGTTGTTTCACATATACTTCCTCTTCAAGGAATCCATTTAAAAATGCAAACATTACATCCATTTGATAAGTAGGCCATCTATTTTGTGCTGCAATGGCTAACACTATCCTTATTGTATCCATTCATGCAACAGGAGCAAAAGTTTCTTTGTAATCAACTCCTGGTTGTTGTGTGAAACCTCTAGCTACTAACCTTGCCTTGTGCTTCTGCACTTTTCCACTAGCACTATGTTTGGTTTTGTAAATCCATTTCACACTAATCACATCTTTTCCTTTAGGCAAATCCACTAACTCCCATGTGTGATTCTTTTCAATAGCATTAATTTCTTCATCCATGGCTTGAGCCCATGTTTCTTCTTTTATAGCTTCTTCAAATGATAATGGATTAGCAACTTGAGAAAGTAAAGCAAATAATGAATTAGCTGTATCAACATTATATAACTCACTTAAACTCCTTGTTTTGTATGGTAGCATGCTTGTCAAAGTTGGATCTAAAGAAGCACTGCTGTTTGCTGAGTTTGATGGACTTGCTCCAAGTATTCCAGCTGAAGGAGTTGCCGGAGTTTGTTGTGGTGTCTGCTGCACCCTTGAAGATCTCCTTGTTGTAGATGAAGGTGTAGCTTGGGCTACAACTTGTGATGTTTGTGTAAGCATGGGAGGAATTGTATAAGTTGTACCTTGAGGTGCAAATACCTCATCCGCCATATCATCATGTGAGGCAGCTGAAACTATGTTCACAGTCTTATCTATACTTCCATCCCATACTTCTTCTTCCACAAATTGAACATCTCTGCTGATTATGACTTTCTTTGTAATTGGATTAAACAACTTGTATGCTTTTGTATCCTCTGAATAACCAACAAAGATGCACTTTACACTTTTATTGTCCAACTTCTTTCTTAGTTCATCAGGTACATGAGCATATGCCACACAACCAAATACTTTAAAATGAGAAACACTGTGTTTCATGCCGGTCCATGCCTCTTGAGGAATTCTATTTTTTACACATTTCGTTGGACATCTGTTTATTATATAAACAGCAGTTGCTACTGCCTCATCCCAATACTCTTTTGGTAGATGCTTTGCTATCATCATGCTTCGGGCCATCTCCATTATGGTTCGGTTTTTCCTCTCAGCCACACCATTTTGTTGTGGTGTGTAACTGGCTGTAAATTGTTTATGAATACCATGCTTCTTACAGAAATTCAAAAATTCATTAGAAATGTATTCACCTCCTCTGTCTGTTCTTAAAACTTTAATATAGAAACCACTTTGCTTTTCCACAAGAGCTTTAAACTACTGAAAGTAAGAAAATGTATCAGACTTGTGTCTAAGAAAATAAACCCAAGTTTTTCTTGTGAAATCATCAATGAATGTTAGAAAATATGAGCAACCTCCAATGGACAGTGTTTGCATTTGACCGCATAAATCTGAGTGCACAATTTCTAGAGGTGCTCTTGCTCTAATTGATTTACCAACAGGAAAAGATTCTCTGTGCTGCTTTCCCAATATACATCCTTCACATATTCTCTCTGGTTTTTGTATCAAAGGCAAACCTTTCACCATGTTTTTCCTATGCAACAAATTTAATCCACCAAAATTTAAATGCCCAAATCTGAAATGCCAAAGCCATGATTCATCTTTGACAACTGATTGAAATGCAGATTGAATTTCTTCAATATTGTCTTGCTGTTGGGAGCTAGATTAAACAAATCCAGTGCTTGTTTGTATTGTTGTTTCAGATTGTGCTAAATCTTCAAACTGTGTGCTAGCTTTGAAATCTGAATGTTCTACCTTAAACACAATTTTAGATTGTGTATCATTTGATTTACAAACAACTTGAGTTGTTTTGTTCTTCAAGTCAGGTTTGATTCTCAATGGAAACATTCTATTACTTGTCATTTGCACTCTTGCAATCTGTTGGTTGCTAGGCAATATATCCAAAATCACAGTCTCTGTATTCTCCATGTAAACTCTATAACCCTTCTAGATCAATTGACCAATACTCATCAAATTATGTTTCAAACCATCAACATAATACACATCATGAATAACCTTCTGCTCCCCCTTGTTAGTTAAAATATCAACTGTACCTTTGCCTAATATAGTCACCTTGTTGTTGTTCCCAAGAGTAACCTCAGTTTGCACTGACTCATCCAAACTAGAAAATAAATCCACATTTCCAGTCATACGATTACTACACCCTAAATCCAAATACCAAATATCATAGGGACTTTCTTGAACAATGTTGCATTCATTAGGAGAACAAGTAGGAACTGCTTTAGCCATCCTAGTACTTGCCATGAACATAGAACTTGTTGGTGTACTCCCAGACTAATTTTGACTTTGATTTTGTTTTAGATTATTCTGATCATATTGTCTCTTCCTACACTCATTTGCATAATGCCCAAGTTTCTTACAGTAGTGACATTGAATATTAGATTTCTCAAATCTATGACCACTTGAGTGGTTAAAATTCTGAGTTTGAACTCTTCCAGCAGTATTTGCAGGACTGTTGTTGCGTCCTCCTCTAGTGGAACTCCTTCTAGAACTGAACTTCTGCCTTCCTCTACCACGGCTTATAAAAGCTTGAGATGAAAATGCATTTTCCAAAGAGATATGTGACCTATTCAACCTATATTCATGATTTATCAGTGAGGCATGCAAGTCATCAACACTAAATTGATTCATGTCTTTTGTTTCCTCTAAGGTCACAACAAGAGGATCAAATTTTGAAGGGAGGCTTCTAAGCACTTTTTCAACAACCTTCCTATCTTCAACAACCTCTCCATGGGATTTCATTTGGTTGACCAAACCAACAACATGGTTAAAAAAGGATTCTACAGAATCTGACTCTTTCATAAATAAATTTTCAAACTCTCTTCTGAGCAATTGTAATTTTGTAGTTTTAACCTCGTCCATACCTTGCTCAGCCACCTGCAAGGTGTCTCATGCCTCCTTTGCTTGCTTTGCTGCTGCTACTCTTGGGAGTATACTCTCATGCATAGCCTGATGAATGTAGAAGAGTGCTTTTCCATCTTTCTTCCTTTGCTCCTTCAGAGTGTCTTTCTCAGCTTATGAGAGTGCATTGAATGCTGCAACATCTAGGGGTTCTGTATATCCATTCTCCACAATTTCCCATACATCCTGTGATCTAAACAGGGCTTTCATGGTCAATGACCAATATTCATAATTCTTGCCAGTAAATGAAGGAGTCTGCAGACTAGATAGAGAAGCACCAGAAGAAGAAGCCATTGATAGCAATTAGAGTTGAATAAAAAAAGAATAGATAACCAGGCTCTGATACCAATTTGTAGAAGAAACAGAGACTAGAAAGCAACAAAACAGGGGAAAACAGAGCAGATAAGAAAACAATATGCTACAGCATGCAAAGATTGTCTTTTTTATTGATCGATCTGATATTACAATAGCCTCTGTATATATAAACAAAAGAGGCGGTTTACAAACTTGAGTACACGGCAAGACTAAATTAAAATAAACTTAGACTATAAACGGTGAAGAAGCTGGTTGCTCAGGCGGTGGAGAAGATCAGATTGTAGGTGGTTGAGAACTCTCCAGAAAAGACAAAAAGTTCCAACCCAGCGGTGATTAATTACTTTTTTTCTAATAGACGTGTACAGCTTTGGGGCAGTTACGCTGGAAATTGCGTGCGGAAGGCGGCCGGTTGACCGCACTCTTGATGAACACAATTCCAGACTGGTAGAGTGGATTTGGGATTTGTATGAAAAGGAAAGCTCCTACATGCGGTGGATGAAAAACTGGGTGGAAAGTTCAATGCCGAGGACATGGAGCGTCTGACGGTTGTGGGGCTCCTGTGCTCTCATCCAGATCCCACGTCAAGACCCAAAATGAGAGAGGTGATAAAGATATTGAAAAGGGAGGCTGAGTTGCCATACGTTCCTCTGGATTTTCCGGTAGCTGTGTACAGTCAGCGTCCTCATCGTGATGTGAGCTCAGACTTGTCGACGTCAATGACACTCACTTGCCCAGGTGTTGTTGTAACAACTTTGTCGCCAAGCTCCTCGGCCGTGAAGGTGTCGATTTTGTCATCTTCTACGCCAGCAAATAGCTCGGCAAAAATGTCAAGCCCCTATTGGTAATGATGGACCTCGCCAGTTTACACTATCTTATGGAGGTAGGTATTTAGAGTGAAATTTTCAAATAGAGAGCCTATTCTTTTTAAATCGCTTAAGGAAGGGGAAAGGAATTTCAAATTAGAGAATGTTGTTATAGTTGGGGCCGGGGACCTCAAAGTAGTTATTCTTTACTTTAAATATATTTTATAATATGATTTATTTTTAGTGTTTTGCATTATTTTTTTATATATTTGGATATTTATTCTTTGTGTATGGAATATTGACCATGAATTTTTAATTATAGATTGAAGTAATTTGTTAAAGAAGATTCTATGTGAATAGTTATAAAGACAATAAAGATATTTTAAACTATTTAATTGTTGTAATTGTTTTGTAAATTAATTAATGTATATGAAAAATATTTGCTAACTATTCTTGGTGAATAGATTATACATTTTATCTTCTAAATTTTACTATTTTCTAAACATAGAAAAAATATTTTGTCACTAGAAAAAGTAATCATCATTTTACTATAATATCTATTTAAATGACATATTGCAAGAAAGGGACAATAATGAATATGAAGCGATCAATATTATTGATTGTATATCAAGATGCACATAGTAGTGTTATTATTAGAAAAACAAACAAACATGAGTAAACAATAAGCATCACTCACTCTTTCATATATTACCTATTGAATTCCAGAATTGTTAAGCCACACCCTTAGAGAAGGAAATCAATACCTCTAGACCAATGAATGTATGTAAACCTACACTAATGAGGAAAAAATCATGATAAAATTGTAGGAAATTAGAGACCAAATGATAGGAGTGGACATATCCTCTAAAATTTTTGCTCTATAAATCTGAGCATGGTGATCCTAGACGTAAAATATAGGATCAATAAATACCACTAACATGTTATAGGCCTTCAACAAGTTACACCCTATGGATACTAACATAAAATATTATAGTAAGTATTAGTATGTACTAAGTTACTATTAAACAAACTCTCAAGAACTATTAGAAAGGTAATAATCAACAAATCAAACATGAATGAGAGGATATCACCCTTATATGAATCACCTTAAGGTTTTTTAAATTCATGTGTAACCCTAAAATCAAAACTAGTGTAAATCTATAAATATTTATAAGATATGAGATCTAAAAGGATTAAGCACAAATTCATTACACTATGTTATATAAGTTCACAGGACCTATGCTACAATAAATTAATAAGAAGAATAGAGGAACATATTTTGATGAAGGATTTGATCATTTAGTAATTAGAGGCTAGTAACTATCTCATTGAGAAATGTAGTAAGGTAAATGGCACATTTTGTGAATCTAGAACAATGAATAGGAAATGCAAACATATGCAAAACAGTACAAGAGACAGTCACATAAATAGTCCTTTAATAATTTATGCCTAGTTATAGTAATACCATTTACATTATGTAATATTTTCAAAAAAAGAAAATTTAAGATGGTTTTAAATGGTAAAACTATGTGCCAACAAATGTGACCTTAGAGACACATTATAATATCCTTGAAAAAAATATGATTGACATGGAGAGGTCTAGATCATAAGTGAGTCTCTAAAATACTAGACTATGTATAGACAACATAAACCTATCCCTCAACCTCTTTGAAGTATGCCACACATCAATGATTAACCATTAATGCATTATAGATAGCCTTGTATATTTTCTAATGAGGGAATATAGATATAAATTTCTATCATGACCTATATTTCTTGTATTAATGATACTTTTCATAAACTAGTGGCATAAGGAGATACAAATTCTATTCAAGAAAATAACTCTCTCCAACATGGAAAGTATTCTCAAATAAATTTAATTTTAATTAGATCTAATTTCTATATAGGAATAAATGGGAAATTTTCCTTTGATAATACATGCAAATAGCCTATAGAAACCTAGTCAATTGGTTGCTTGATCCAAATAACTTTCCAAATTTATTTCTACACGTGGCTCATGACTCCATGAAATCTCTAATGACATCCCAATTACCACCTCATCATTCTTTGAGTAGGGTGCACTAAATCATATTTTATTTTTCACAAAGAAAGTATGTCACCTTAACATTTCTAGTTATTGTTATATCTTTATAAGCATGAGGCATTGAAAACTATTCCCTCTAATAGTTAAGTCCTATTGATGCAATCATATTTCTTGCTTACCTACACAACTTCTCAATTTTTATTATTAATCAAGATAATTTCTTTCTTCATGTTGCTAAATAATTTGACACCTTTGGGCACTTTTTCTTTGACGAAAATCTTGAAACTCAAACCTCAAATCAATGGCATGTGTTGATTACCATTAGATGAACAACGATGACTTCAATACACAAACACAAATCTATGTATTTATTTTCCATTCACCATTTCTAATGGAAATAGAGAAAATGAACCTAAAATAATTTCTAAGTGAGATTGAAAATATTCTACCATAGAACATGTTAGAGCACCTCATATAAGACTATATATTTCAACTGCATAGAAACTCTAGATATTTGTCTCCTATCCAATATAAATGACCCATTCACATCACATTTCTATCCAACTTTCCTTGTGAGATACCATGCTAGATGATAATTCTAAATGAGAGAAGTATGGGAAGGCCTTTAGGGGAGAGGACTCAATTGAGCATCCTAACTTCACACTTCTCAAAATTGCATGTGGAAATTTTAAATCACTCCCAATTTTTTACAGTGGCTTACTTGGTAAGTCCCTTGCTTATAACTAAGGTTTCAAGGCCACATTATCAAATTTAATTCCACATCAACATGCATTTTTCCGAGGTGTCCAAAAAGGCGAAAAAAATGAGACTGATACTTGTGCACTAAATCATATTTTATTGGTGAGATGATGTGGCATCACATGATTTGTTACTCTTTAGATCTAAGGAATACATTTCATTCAATTATGGGTAGTCATCATCAACACTAACAACTTTATAGTCACAACTATTTGTCCAATATTGATTAAAATATTGGGCATAAAACCAAAAAATGCTATAACAACTATTCAACCATGCTCAGGTATTGGGTCCTCTCCCCTATATATATGTGTGTGTGTGTGCGTATGTATATATATGTATATATATGTATATATGTATGTATATGCATGTATGCATATATATGTATGTATATATGTATGCTGCAATTATGTATATGTATACAATATATATATGTGTGTGTGTGTGTATGTGTGTGTGTATAAATACATATATATATTATTTTTACCAATAGAATAAAAACACGTACCTACTTTGAAAAAATACTACAAAGAAAATGAACACAACACAAACCTAGTAATTATATTATTAGGTTCAATACACTTATGTTCATACTTACACATCACACTTCACTATTTTATAACATAGCACAAGTTCCCATAGAGAATCCACATATTTAGAACCACATAAATGGAGGCACCAAAAATAGGCCATACATTCATAGTTGATTGTTGATTTAGTTCTTACTAACATTACCAATATTTTTAAATATTGTGTAGGTAAAATGGTTTGTGTTTATAACTATAAATTAATAATTAGGGCTCAAACACAAAGGATAAAGATATAATCTCTTAATTTATCCATTTTATTATCACTAATGATAAATGACCATGTCACTCATTCTTTGCCACCTTTACATTTTGTTGCACTATTCTATTTTATTAAATTTAGTTTTATTACTTTATCAAATATTGTATACCTAGTCTAGGACATGCTTTTCTATGTTGGTACCTACATAGGTAAGCTATACTTGGATCATGTGATTTTTACTTCCCTTTTTTAGTGGAGACACTAAACTCACATGCGACTAGATTTTAGTTATCCTATATCGTATATTCACATTTCTTATGGTTGTATCTTATATAGAATCACTTGTGGCTCTATTATGAAAATAATCTCATTGAATTCATTTTCATTCATTTGACTAGAATAAATTATTTTGTCATATTTTTTTCGTTTAAGTTTTCCCTTAAATATAATTGATCTTGGGTGGCTATCTCCATTTCCAAATATTACATGGTATTATACCAATTGAAATAATTGGGTTAGTCACTTACTAGTATAGTTGTATGTGCTCTAAAATCCATACCATGACGAGAGATAAGTGGTTGAAGGGAAATGCACTTTCCTTGGTAACATGATAAAGGTCTCAATAAACTAGTGCTATAGTAGCAACTCCTTAAGTAAATACTAAATTTCTCACTCTACTCAATCATCACTACCTTCACCATCTAAGCATGGTTGTAGGTATATAGAGCATGAGAGATGGAAGTAGGGATGGAGGGAGGGGTAGGTGGAGAGAGATTGTGTGTGTGTGAGAGAGAGAGAGAGAGATGTAAGGTGGGACATGTAGGTATAGAGAGAGTGAGAGATGAAATTAGGGAGGGAGGGAGGGGTAGGTGGAGAGAGGTTGGGTGTGTGTGTGTGTGAGAGAGAGAGAGAAGTAATGTTCCCCAGGACATGTAGGTATAGAGAGAGTGAGAGGAGGGTGTAGGGAGGGTGTGGGATAGGTGGAGAGAGGTTGTGTGGGAAGGAGGAAGAGAGAGAGGGATGGATGGAGATAAGGATATGTAGGTAGAGAGAGGTAAGTTAATGAAACATAGAAAAAGAGTTTCATCATCAGTAGGATATCAATGATGAACCTAGTTTTCATTGGGTGGATGTTTCATTCAATTATGGGGGTAAAAACATGCAAATAACAATAAAAAATGATACCTAACCATTATAGCAAGTATGAGGGAAGTTTTTAGAGCTCAAAGAGGTGTGTATCTTGCTGCAAGAAGCCTATTTTTAGGGCACAAAGGACTCATTCGCCTTTAGTGGTGAATGGGTCCCTATTATGGTTTTTGAAATTGAGATATAGGTTATTTTCCTTGAATTTATGCACTCTTAGATTATTAGTTTTTATCTCATGAAAAAATATACTTAATTCTATAGCTTCAATTCGTCATTCTTGCACTTTAAAGGTCAACTTTGCAACTTGACAATTTTGACAAATTTTCTCTAAACTTTCTCTCCACTTGATATCAACCTATAAATCTGAAAACATGCATTCGAGGGAAGAAAAAATTGTTGATTGTTATTGAATAGGCATTTGCCTAATTAAAACCCATTTTAGGTAATTAAACCAAATGATTAGACAACAAAATTGAAGCATGAAACATGAAATGATGAAATGTTGATACCTTGGATATTGTCTTGTAATATAAATATGAAATTTAACATGTAGTGGCAATGAGGAATATAGATCTTGATCCTTGAATATTATGTGAAACAATGCTTGCAAGTAGATCTTCAATGCTACACTCATTTTCTTAGCTCAACAACATGTGTGAATGCATTAAACCCTTGACATGATGATATGATCTTGAATTGATGCGATAAACCTTGAAAATATGCATTGAAATGCCTTTGAAAATGCTCTTGTAATTCTCTAATGCTTGTAAACTTGAATTCTTGGAGATATAGAATGAATTTCTAGGAGAAAAAATGTGAATTAACCCCTTATTTATACTAAATTAGGAGATTAACCTATAAATTCAAATAATTAAGGCCCACACCAAATCTAGAAATAAACATTATTAAATTCCTATCATAATGAAATTCAAAAATGAGGTCCTCATTAAGGGAGGACCCATTCGCCATCTATGGTGAATGGGTCCTGGCTCAGTTTTCCAGGACCTAACCCTAGTGGATGGAAAAAGGGTCAAAAACCAATGTAGAATTAGCAAAGAAAGAGGGGTCCTATTAAGGGAGGACCCATTCGCCACCTAGGGTGAATGGGTCTTAGCACCATTTTCTAGGACCTTAATTTTCCCAATTAAATGTTATGCAATTTGAATTATGGGTGTCGGGATTGATCTTTAGGAAGTGTCATAAATAAGGTTTAAATTTGAATTAAAAGGGTTAATTAACTCCAATTAACCACAATTAACTAAGGGGACCCTAGATAAATGTGGAAGTGTTTTACAAAACTTTGCAACGTCTAAATAGGGTACACATTAGGTACATTTCATTAAAAGGGGCCCATTAGGCTCAATTCATTAAATAAACCCTTGAAAAGTGTGAAAGTGTGTTACAAAACTTTACAACACTCTTGCAAAGGACAATTTATGGTACATTTTAATTAAATAAGGACCCTAGAATGAGGTGAATGTGTAAAACACATTAAAACACTATTCAAAGATACAATTAATTCAAATTTATGTCAATTATCCAAATTAAGTGTGAAAAAGGATTACTTTTTTCAATGCTACAAGTAAACATAATAGAGGTAGGTAGAGATAATGATCTATGTATGGTGGGAGAGCTAGAGAGAGGCGGTGTGTGTGTGAGAGAGAGAGAGAGGAGGGGAGGGAGAGGTAGAGAGAGGGGTAGGTAGAGTGAGGGAGTTGTGGGGTGGGAGGAATGGAGAGAGGGGGAGAGAGAGAGAGGGAAGGAGAGAGTGAGAGATAAATGGAGGGGTAGGTGGAAAGAGAGAGAGAGATGGGGGAAAAAGGGACAAAGGGAGGGGGAGGAAGGTTAGGAGGGATGGTGAAGATGACATATAGAGATAATTATAGAGGTGTGGGGGGAGGAAGAGGTCTGTTGAGGTAGCATGAGAGGGATAAAGGGAGAGAGGAAATGAGGGATATATGTAGAGATACGTAGAGAGAGGTAAGGTTGAAGGAATAGAGGGAGAGGTAGGTAGAGAGTGTGAGGGGATATACGGAGAGGTAGGTATCTCACTCTCATATCTATTATTATGAATAATTTTTTAAATAAAATGCACTAGAATCTCGTGCCTAGCCTTTAGTTTTTAGGGGAGGTAAGAATTTCATGAAACCATTGGTTGCATCAATGAGATATGATTCCATATAAAAATCCCCTCCAATTTTATCCTTTACAATTTATTTATTAAGAGTTACAAAAATAATATTTCAATATAGTTTGGAAGAAATTATTTCTCTAAAGTAATGTGCAACTAGAGGACCCTATCTCCAATAAAATGGGTGTAGTAATTGTCACAAAACAATGTACACATTAACTCCAAGATATCTTTTAAATATCTAGAAAAATATGTTAATTGAGTAATTTTTCAACCTACTATGTTGAGGGGCATCCACCTTATCAGTAGACATCATCATACAAGTGAAACTTTCCCTTTATTCCATTAGTCAAAATAATAATCACATTTAGGAGAGATAGATATAAAGAGAGTTAAGGAGAGAGGGAGGGCTAGGTGGAGATAATTTTTGTGTGTTTGAGAGGGAGAGAGGGAAGGAGAGAGGGAGGGAAGGAGGGAGATAGGTAGTGGTAGGGTTGGAGGGACAAAAGGACCCACAATGGACTTACTAGGAGGGGGAGATGTGATGGTGGATTGTAGGACATAGGGACCCAAAATGGATTGTGGGACATAAGGACCAGAAAACACGTGAAAAGAAGTAGAACAAAGTGAATGAGATAGATAATGTATTGAATGAAGAGATTCTTTCTACTATTGAGAAGTTGAGGAAGGAGTGTGGAGTATGTGTAATGGAAAAATGGTAATGCAGAAGTGGATAAAATCAAGATACTAGTCTTCCTTGTTGACTTAGTAATGCTCCAATTGTAGTTCCACTTGCATCACAATGAACTTAAAATACCAAGTATCAAAATTTAAAAAATTATAATACTAATTTCTCTATCATTTTCTTCTTTAATAATTCCTAGCTTCTATTTGATCTTGATGTTCTCTAAAATTATTTCTTACAAGAAGTGGTAGGATTGGAGAGATATATATCTAGAGAGAGTGAGAGAGAGGGAATTATGGAGGGAGGGATAATGGGAGGTTTAGGTGGAGAGAGGTTGGGTGTGTATGAAGGAGAGAGAGAGGGATATATATATATATATATATATCTTGAGGTAGAGAGAGAGTTTTAGAGAGAGGGAGAAGTAAGGTTAGACTTGTAGGTATAGAAAGTGAGACATATTAACATAATAACTCACATAATAACTCTTATATCATTATGAACCCTACTACATTATACATCTCATAACACCACACATCTAAAAATATTCAGCTTTCTAGACTTGAATTCAAACAAGACAAAATACACATTGAACATTGTGCAATATAGGAAAAAACTCATAGGTACAACTCTTGAATAATAAATAGTTAACATATCTATTTCCTACTCTCTCCATATACATCACAACTATTCATTTGAAGATGCATCCTTACCATATCAACCATAATCCAAGGTATGCTAAGATCATGATGGGCCAAAAGTGGCAATATGATGGGTATGTGGCTGAAAACTTGTTTTACCCAAAATTGATGAAATGAAAAGGGTTTTTAAAGGAGATTCTCAGCTTTCCACCAATATAAATTATGCTTTATTTTGAATTTAACAAGTAATTATTATTCATTTTCTATTTGAATTACGACTAAAGTCTTGATGGATAGGCTAATTGAAAAAAATCTATAGCTTTCAAATGGTATCACATTTTTTGAATCGAAAACATGTTTCACACTCTATGCTTCACATACTATAGGATTAAAAAATAAAAATGAATTTCATGAAGTTTTGACCAAGTTAAGTTGGTAAAACATACAAAGTTTTACATTTTTAAAATTTGTATTAAAAAAATCATAATTAATTATTTACTTGGAAAAAATTACAAAAAATATGCATCACATCGGACATGAGTCCTCTACTTACATCTAAAATCTTATAAAAAAATATTATCATTTTATTGTGGCTAGGTGGTCAAACAAACACCTACTTATTTTTTCCCTAAAATTTAAGTACTATTTCATTGAAATTTCAAATTTTGACCAAATATATATGTATATTTTTTAAACAAACCTAGTAGTTTAGAAACTACATTCAATTTTCTATAGATTCTATTCTTACATATTTTTGAAATAATATAGATAGCTTATTCAAATTTTTACGCCAAATTTCCTAACTCTAATTTTTTCTCAATTTTTGCCACTTAAAGGCATTACCATGATGATCCTACACATACCCTCGAATCATATATCATTTTTCCTAACTTTAGAAAAATAAATGATGGTTGCATGATTTGTTTTCCAATTGGTCTTTTATTTGATTTATCTTTTTTATCCATACTATTCCTACTCATGGCCACCTAGATATTCCCATTATTTGTTGTTTTTTCATTGGTATATAATGGGGCATAGTATTTTATTTCTATATCTCAAGTTTGTTTGTATAATCCTTACATTACCCACTAAGGTTGATTTCAACCTTGTGTCTATAGGAATGTCTTTATGTATGATGTTTGTTCTTTGCATAGACTTACCAAGGCCATGCCAATGTCTTGAGTACATAAGAACTTCATTATCCTTAAATTTATTTCAAGATAGTGTGTTTGGGTATGAAAAATTGTTGGTTCCAAAACACACCTTGATTTGTAACATGCACTTCACATGGTACCCAAAACACACCATGTTTTCTAACCTCTACTATGGAAAATTATAACCAATTTACCTAATAACAAGAAAAATTGTATAGTTTCTATTTCAAATGCAAACCTAGATATACATGAACCATAGGAAATAGGGTTCCACCTTTTAAGTAATGAAACTAGGGTTTAGGACCTATTTCACTCTTAGTTCATTAGGAAATCAAGATACCCCAACTAAGTGATTCAATTAAGGGAATGGTATATATAAGTGGGTTTTCTTAGGTGTGATTAAGAAAAGGGGGTTCACCACTAAGAAAATGCTTAGAAAATAAGAAATGAAAGTAATATGGAAATCTAACTATGTGACATAGAAAATGAAACTTGAAATCAGAATGAGAGACTGAGGATAAACAAAGAAGCACCTTGAAGGCCGGAGATGACTAAAAAATATCTAAAAACCTGATTTTTTTGATGTTGATGTGTACAATGACTAATATGCTAGACTGGGAAATTTAGTCCCAGTCTAGGGATTCTAGGCAAAAATTGGAATCTCACAGTGACAAGTTAGAATCCACTAAAATTTGGTAAAATTCCTATATAAAGACTCATACACCCAAGGTGGTGATTTAGTCTCGTTATTAGGGTTTCGTTGATATTTTTTAGGCTCTAGTAATCTTTTGTAGCTTTCGTATTGTCCAATTTTCAAGTCCCAAAAGTTTGAATTCTAATTTGTAGGTGAGTTTTCATGAAGATGACGACTTCTTGATAACTTTGACAAATTTCTTCAATCTTGCAACTTTTTTTTAAAGGATCTTCAAGTCTCAAAATACCCAGATCTACAATCACACATGAAGAGGGAAAAATGTTGAATTGTTAGTGGATAGGGGTTTTCCTTGGTCAAACCCTATTTTGGTAATCAAACCTTGAAATAAATTGAAATAGAATGAAGGAATGATGAATGAAAAATATGTAATGTTGTAACTTACCAAACCCTTAAAATAAAGGCTGCAATATTGTGTGAAATGGATCCAATGGATGTTGATCTTGACTCTTGATTGTTGATATGAGATTATGCCTTTGAGTGCTTGCTTAAGTCATGAAAACCTACATCACAAATGTTAGCTCAAAAACATACATGATGCATGATGACTTTGACATGATGATTGAATCTTGAATATTGCTCCAAATTTTTGATAATCAACTCTTGAATTCTCTTGATCTCATAAACTTTCTATAGGAATTCTTGCATAAAACTTCTAGTAGAAAATATGAGAAATAAATGTGTATTTATACTTGTTTATGCAAAATTTCTTGAAATTACAACACTACAAGCCGACATCAGATCTAGGAGAATACCATCCCACCAAGAATTAAACTAAAAATAAGTCCAAGCTAAAGTGGGACTCATATGTGAGTTGGGGCATATGAGTCCCAGTAGCTTAAGCTTGGGACACAAATTTCAAGAAATGTTAAGTTCAATGCAACATTTAGAATCAGGCCTCGAAACCTAGGTAGGACCCATATGCCCAAGGTGGTGTATGAGTCCTACATCACTAGATATAGAACACACAACCCAAAAACATAAATTATGATTGGTCATTAGTTAAGTGTCAGGGATTATCCTTTGAGAAATTCATTAAATAAGGCATAAAGAAGCCCAATTTTAGTAGGGAGGGTCCAAACAAGTGTGAAAATGTAAAGGGATACATTTTTCTAAACTACATTTAGCCCCTACTTTAGTGAGAGGAGGAACTTGCTTCAAAATCACACTAAAGTAGACAAATTCGCATCAAGAGGGGTCCAAGTGTACCAAGGCTAGTGAGATAGGATGACAATGACAAGAGGGATGATCAAGCCTCGAGGATCAAGATCCTATGGAAAACCAACATAGGCACAAAAGAACACGCATGTGAATAATGTATGAAATAAAAGATACAAGCATACACTTCAAAGACATAAGAAGAAAGAAAAAAGAAAAAGGAGGGTGGATCAAGCCTGACCATTTGTCCAACACGATGTGGATCAGATCTAAGTTGTTTGTTAAATTTTTTTTACAAGTGGTCCAAATGCATGCTCACAAGGGCTAGTGGAACCTTAGGTCATCCACTAGGTGAGCCCCTAGAGACATATACGCACATGGACGGTATGTGTTCACACAGACAAGCAAGTGGCTATGGGAAAGCCACACCTAAGTTCATCTCCCATATGCTAACCATACCAAATATATACCTCTTGATAAATTTGATAAGGTGCCACACAACACGAACAATAGGATCTATGAGGTAAGAAAAACTTCATATGCTAACACCCATGAACAAACAGGATGGCTCCACATGCAAGAAAAGTGTGTTAAATGCAATGCAGCCATATAACAATTATTGTAAATGAAAAATAGTGTAAGGTACATTCAAAGGAGTTTTAGTTAGTTCATGTAAGGTCTTAACTTAGGGAACAATGTGCCTTTAATGTCTCAAAGAGAGGACCAATCGAAGAATAGAAGATTCACAACTTAGGGGATGCAATGTGTCACATCAAGCCACTAAGAGGAATATAATATGCTAAGAGAGATCACACTCTTGAGGGACATCACACCATTCACCACAAAGAGAAAGATGCATCACATGAAGTAAAAAGACTACACAATGAAACATAAGTTGTAAAAGAATAATACCAATGTATTCCCCCACTTTAAAGAAATCACTAAACACCATGTTGTGAGCAATTACTTTAAAGTAGAAAATGATAAATTCTATCAATAAAGAGGACATGAGAGCTCATTTCAAAATCCCTAAGCACAGTCATATGTTTCCAGATGAAGCTACGTCATGAAAAGGGGTTGCCCCAAATATGAAATCCCAAAATCACATAAGGGGTCCACAGATTTGGGGGCCATTAATGTCTTTGCTACAATGTTATTAGAGAGCTTAAAATGTCATCATTCTATTAAGGATGTAGGACAGGCGGTGGGGCTTCAATCATTTTGTCCTTGAAATTCAACTTATAAAACTTCAACACATATCAATTCCACAATTCCAACTGATACATTTATTAAGCATAAGCACTTGAGATACAAAAAAGAAAGTAAGATAGTTCACACTGAACACTAGATTTTACATGGAAAACCCAATGAGGGAAAAACCACAATGAGGATTAACTCACAATATAAATTTGTTCTAGAATATAAAATGTAAGGCTCACTACCAAGGGCTCACTGCCCAAAAAGGACTCACTGTTAAAATACAAAAGCTCACTACTTACAAGAAGGCTCACTGCCTACAAAATATTTGCAGAACAAAAGAGGGCTTTACAGCCAAAATTAACTAAGAATTTAATGCACCTAACAAGTTTTGATATAGTTCCGGTGATGTTCAAAATACTGACTCAACACATTTCATTATATTCGCTCACTTTCGCACTATCGCACACCAATTACCACCTTCACAACTTGCTTCGCTACTAAATTTTATCTTACTTAATCTTCAACCCTGTCCAATATATACACTTGATCTCTTCACAAACGCCAATTAGGTCACTCTAATTAGATGCACATCATATTTAATAAAAATGCTAGTTGTTAGTCCCAATCATCCACACAAAATATTTCCAAGAAGTAATTCAAACTTACAACATGCTATAATAAGTCAACATAGACCTAGGATAGGTCGCACATATATCCGTGTATCAAAAATTAATACAGTGCCATTTATTAGGTCGGCCAATGATAGACCTAATGAAATATTTGCAAATACCAAAGAAATGTTGATACACCATATGAGCATTTGATATGTAAGATCCTTTGATTGTACATGCTCCCCCAACACGTAAGAATTTCAAAAAGATGGTCTAACTGGACCTCAACAATCTCCTTAAGTAGCTAGAAAGTCTTCACTACATCATCTCTCTACCTTTGTATATCAACCAGTTTAGCTTGTAGTTCACCAACTCTCAATCTTTTCTTTCCTTCTTTATCTTCAAATATGTCAAAATTCTTTCCACATCAAGCTACTTCCATACCACTTCCTCTTTAATTTTACTTATGAAATTGCTCCACCGAAAGGCCATTGGAGACAATACTTGTAAATGTCAGATATTTCTTTAATGCACTTCTTTGTTTCCACAATTAGTTCAAATAATCTCCCTTTAGATTTATTACACCTCTTTTCAACCAAAGCTTCAAATTTATGTCCTTCTAGACCTTCAAGCAACATTCTCTCTTCAAAAATCTCAACAAGATTTTCCAGCAAGAAATCAGAAACAACTGATGTACCAATACCTTTCTAAAGTAGCCATTCTACCAAAGCATCATCAATCTTCAACCTATCAATAAGAGAGGCTACACACCATAATTCACCAATCTTCTTCATCTTCCCCTCAACCAACATAGACTAGATATCATCAGAGGACACATTCTCCTTTTCCTCTGAAATGTCAATGATATCTTCAGTTATAAATTTTATTTTCTTCTTTGATTCCAGAGGGGATTCAGTAATGACAATCTCCAATTCTCTTTTACCGGAGGAAGTTCCCACCTCAAAGTGACTTGATATAGATGTATTGGAGCAAATATTTTCTTGCGATGACGTGAAATAATATTTACACATGCTTGCACTGTCTAACAATGCCTCCAACTACCTATAGATTTATTTTCCAATAGGAATCTCATATTCCCATACCACATTATCTTTTCCCAGCAGGGAACTCAAAACACCAAACATGGGCCTCAACAATGATCTAAAACCAAAGGAATAACCCTTAATTGTTGACATTCAAAACATTCTTAGAAGTATTTTTAAAGCAACAGCCTTTACAAATCAAACTCTTATTCTCCTAACCATCATGTGTGCAATATGAACAACAATAATGATGGAACCTTCATGGTTTCTAAAATTAAATCTTGTAAGAAATGTCAGACTACTACCTCACGTAAAAATCTTTCAAGAGTGTTTATCAATAAAGCTTGTTGGTCTTAAAATATCAACTGATTCCTCCACATCCTTTTACTTAATGCTTTCTTTCTAGGAAGGTCACCGAGGCATAGTGCATAAGCTGGTGATAGCCTTTGATTACTTCCTTCCTAACCAAGTAGGGTTTTTCCAATACAATGCTTTCATTCCTGAAATGATTCCATAAGAATAAGATAAACTCTTTATCGACAACCCACAAAAATTCACTCCACAAATCCATACCTAGGGTTTCAATGTTTTTTAATTCGTCTTTGCTCAACCCTAGTTCCATTTCTTTCATCTTCCTATGATCAAATTCCTCTAGCTCAACTCCTTTTAGCTTCAAAGGGAGGACATCACTTGATTCTTTGTCCATTTCTATGCTTTCTTTAATTCATTATTCGAGACTTCTTCATTTTTCTTCTTCTACCCTTTTTGCAAATAGAGAAATGAATTCTTTGATTACCTGAGTTAGTTTCTTTGAATTTCTTCCAGAATTGCTTCAGCTCGCTTCAAGATTGCTCCAAGATCGCTCAGGTTCTTCAAATGCTCAATTAATCAAGAAGACTCACAAGATTTCAACTTATACAACATTGAATTTTCCCTAACCACGCATTAAATGTGACAAATGTCAAAAAGCTGCTAAAAACATCCTTCCCAACACATAAAACCCTAATTCAGTCTGTAAACTTCCATACCAACATGATTTCTTCTGGTTCCTTTTCTAAAACTTCTGAATACTCATTTTTCACATTCCATCCTTGTGCCATCCTGACATGCCATACAACAGGGGGTTTTATAATTTTTCTGATAATGCTCCCCCTAAGACCTTGATAG
>VDFB02346369.1:0-28408 GCA_007258455.2 Sequoia sempervirens
CCTTTTGGCATGACTCTTGGAATGGGTATCCATTGCTTTCCAACCCCTCAAGAATGGAGAATGTGATACAACTTACCACGAATTCTTACAACGATAAGGTGTAGGATTTCATGATTACCAGTGGCTCGGGTGCCCACATTTGGACACCTCTCTTTGTCATTGTTTTGTTCATTACATACCAATGGATGAAACAGATGCATCAAGCTATAGTTGCAAGTATTCTTTCATCTCCAACTTATGTGATGTAACATTAGATTGCTGCATTGTCATAATTCTGGTAAAGCAAAGTTGAAAAGACTTGTTACAAGACTGTCCACTAACGAATTTGCAGTGCATAACTATCATGAAACCAGGGGCAAGGTCAAGTGCTCGTCTGATTTAAAGGCAGAGTTCTGCAAATATTCTCATTACAAAATGTAGAAGAAAATAATTCAAGAATTCAGGTTTGCTCCAGTTCTATGGCTTCATTAAACTCCATTTAATTTGCTTAACAGACAAAAGTTGGATCTGCTGGAAAAGAGAACTGCATTATTTAAAACAAATCCAGAGATCTGTGTGATAATCAGTTCTATTAAATTTCTGGATCTACAATAGAGAAATATGTTCCATGACGTAGGTTCCTACATGTAAGCCACAAGCAAGGATTAAATTAATGGCATCCTGGTGACTGCCTATGAATACAATCACATATGATTAGCTAAAGAGCGTTAATGTTCTTCATACAAAGAAACAAAATATTTGTATGAGGTTACAAAAGGGATTAAGCAGCAGTTCAAAATTGATCTCTCAATCTGAACTTTGCAAGTGGTCTATTAGAAATCATTTTTAGGATGTTTTAAGAAAAGAAAAAGTAGATTGACCCCAGTTTGTAATTTGCAAATAGCATCTCATGCAAAGTATGTTTGTCACAATTTATGTTTTTAAGTTGCAACCACATAGAAAGCAACAGCATCGCCCATAAATTTGAGAATATAGAAATAATATCAATCCTATATAGACAAAGAAAACTGTGCTAATAGAACAGATGGAGTACATTCTTCACACTGACAGTGAACTGCTCGATGGATCAATGATAAGAAGTGTTACAGCAATGTTCCACAGAGATGTGCAAGAGATAGTTAGCCAAATGGAGTCTATCAATGGTGATATGCCTTTCACAAAAACTGATTAACTTACTTCAGTCAAAAACAAGTTACTAAATTGAACTGACTTTATTTTAACCTTTTTCATAATAGAATGCAGACAGTAATTGACAAAATTTTGCATGCATAATACTTTTGCATTGTAGCAGGAAGCATGCTGGTCTCAATCATAATAATTTATAAACATTCAAACTCATCAATGCACACGTCCAGACAGGCAAAATCAAACTAACTTTAGCTTTTGCATGATCAGGGCAGCGTTCCTGCCTAGATCACCACAAAAGTTCCAACTCATGACTAGACCACATCCTGACAGCTAAAATAAAAATTAGTTTTTAATTTTTTTTGGTGTTTGGTAAACAGGAGATGAGGTTATGCACCACCCTTAACACAAAGTTAGGTAAACTCATCTTATAAATATTACACCATAACCTTACTACATGACCACTGAAATGATAGGCTGCTCTATTGCTGCAAGGAAAATGTACACCTGGATTATGCTCTTATGAGTGCCCCCACTACCATTATGCCTGCAATCCCTTAAACAAAATTTAGCAAATTTATCCTAGCTATAAAGACTGTAGAGTTTTTAAGAAATTTTACCTGAAACTGAGAGAAAAGACCTTATTATGATAGTATCTACAAGTATGAAAATGCCCTTATCATATAAGTATCACAAGAATGGTATCTAAGTACTGGGGTTTGAATATTTCTAAAAATATAGTTTGACTAGGCTAAACAGAAGTTTAAAACTCGAGAAAATGCTTGGCCTGTGGAAAACAGAAACACATAACTTGTAGGCCTAGGAAACATCTCAAGCAGACCTAAGCAAATAGTTCTAGCAAGTCTCTTACCTACTATGAGTTTTACAACACAAGATTAGAGGCTTCAACAGCATGGCCTTTAGTGTTGCTTTAGTGTTTTCTTTTACCGAACTAGGTTGGGACCTCAAAAATCAGGTCTTCTCCTCTCTCAGCGCTCTTCTGTCTCTGTTTACTCATTAACATATTGACAATCTTTTATTTAGCCAAATGAAAGAGAATCATTCAGCATGGAATGCACTTACCCTCTTTCATCCCTTCAAACTTTATCACTAATTTTCATGTCCCTGGTTATTGAGAGTCAAGTTAAGCATCATGTCAAGTACAATAAACAATAGAATCCTTGAGTTTAAAATTCACCACAACAAAAAGAAAATGCAAGGCAAGCAAGAGAAAAATGCATAGACTGCATACAAGTTGTAAACCTTAAGAAAATCAGCTGCTAATTCTAGCCATTATTTGTACCTTAAGAGCCCTATAGCATGAGCTCAAAATAGACCACTCTTTTGGATTCAAGCTCTATAAACAGAAGTAAAATGTATCATGCATGTATCAATGCACTGAAAAAAGAAAGTTACTCTATGTAGTTCTAAATAACAACTGTCTGTTTTCAATACAGAATTTCTGTTGAGAATAAACAACAAACTAACTAAATAGTTCATTGTTTCCTGTTTTCCAGCATGTTGTGATGTAAGATTGACATTTTGTGTTCAAACTGAATTGAGTGTTCACTTCCTGAGAAGAAAGAATAGAATATCAAATTTCTATGATATTTCATTCAAAACACCAAAAAATCAATTGTTGAGAATCCATGAAGTTGAGTTTTTTCAGTAAAGCCTCTGCCATATGTCAATTATTAAACTATGAACAAGAGGAAATTTACATTTTGAGTAATGAAGACATGATTTTTAAGGATCGACTACACATTCTAACAAATTGTTGGTGCCAGTTCCTATGAATGTACATCACAGTGACAAACTTGTTTGATGGTAGTTGGCATTGCTTTGCGCCCCTCTCTGTAATCCAGTATTAAAATTCAAGTACAAGTATGCATCAATGAATAACCTGATCTCTTGTATAAGGCATTCACACTCTAAAATGTTTCAAAGCATGAAGATTCAAAAATCTGTAGAACTGTCCATAATAAGAAACCATCTCTACTCTCCAGACACATGTCCCATGGCACTCATTTCTTTTCTTTCTTCTCTTCTTTTACTAAATTGCTGATATCTTCATGTAATGATGATTTTAAAGAATCTTTTGACTCCATTGTTTCTGCTATACCTTCTTTATAGCCTTCAATGAAATTCTTTAGGGCATCTTTATAGGCTGAGGCCCTGGTCATGTAAACTCGTTGTAGGACAGGACGCAGTGTCTCCATACCACCTCTTGCTGCCACAGCTGTTTAGCCACCAATAAAGAAAACAAAGTTGAAAACAATCTTGTAAAAATCTCAGATTCTATAATAAGCATATCTTAGAAATAAATCATAAGCCAGTGGCTTATGGGCATTGATGTTCAAAATTATAAATTGCAGGGCATAGCTGCTTCTTGTCAAACAAAAAAGAATAGATGCCATGTACCTGTATATTACAACTGACAACAAATGCATATGCCAAAGTGACGTATTTTAAACTGTATACAACATACTCTATTTTGGGTGTCAAAAGCCAAAACACATGACAAAGAAGTTCAATCCAAGCATATCCTATTTTGAATGCAGAGATTAACTTGCCTCGAAAGAAATTTGAAGTTCAGGAACTATATTCAGGGAAGACAAAACAAATAGGTAAGCTATACGTTTCTCCATCTCAGGTATAAGGTTGCCAGCTACAAATAATTTAGATGCATCCAAAAAACACCTTTCAAGTTTCAACTCTTCCGCTAAGTTACACATAAGTTTAGTACATTATTTATTTTATTTCTGTTTGCATCTTGTACCATATTAAATTCTCTATGAAAGAGTAAATTCAATGAAAAAACGAATAGGAATACTCTGCCAGAGTCATTCAATCATTAAACTAATCTCCTATATTAGATTTATGTTCTCTCAATTAGATGGGCCAGAACTTTGATGCCAGTTTCATAAAAGGCCAAAAGAGGCAAGGAAACTACAGGGTTTTGATCTCCCTATTTACAAGGGACAGATTTATTTGTAGTTAGAAAACTGCAGTGTACCACAGGGACATGTCCCCAACGTTTTACCAATGTACCTCCATCCAGGAACATTTGGGGAACGGGGACAGAACATCCCTCCCCCATCCTCAATCTGCAGAAATCTAGGGGATGTTCCCCCAGACTGGGAGGCATTTTCTGAGACGTCCCCTCACTGTTGCACTGTATGCCTGCCCTCAGACCCCTGCTCTAGTTTTAAAACACTGAAAATAAAAAATCCATGCATCAACAGATGGAAAAGCAATGCTTTTTTCCCAGAAAATTTTTCAATTAGATCACGAGTAATTTATAGTTTCATTTGCTCAGTCAATCTGGATTCCGTGTAATGCTACTATGATATTCATATGAACCATTTTGATTTATCTTTAACATTTATGATTTGACAATTGTCATTGAATTGTCAATTATCTGATGCGTTTTTAATTCTGTATTTTATTTTGTACATTTTGTTCAAATTATGGTTGTTTATATGTATATGTATATGTATATATATATATATGTACGTATATTATTAATATATATGTACGTACTTATATATATATAATCTGTCCCTTCACCATCCCCAAAATATAGGAAACAGTTTGCTGTCCTTGAAACCCATCCTCCATCTCAGAAATTCATGGAATAGTGGAAAATTGCACCATAAACAGATTTCAATGAATTACGGCACCTCAAACAATATAGATACCTTCCAACTCTAGAGGAATTATGAATTATCAGTTTCTTCTCTCACCAGCGGCTATTCAGCCTTAGAGGAGGTTCTAAAGGGAATTATATGCCTCCTAAGATTGTCTTGCCTGGCCCCTTTAGCTCTGGACTCTCCCCAACAAGCATTCTCGGATCTTGCATTGGTGTTCCCATAATGATTGGTAGTAATGTTGGTGGCTATTCCAATGTGTCTTCCTACCCTGGTTGTTAGAATTTGTCTTCATCAGCTCCAAACGCTTTGAGGAATCCTCCCCACACATCTATTTATACCTGTATTTGTTTTGAGGTTACCATATTAGGTTTACACCTGCTTGTCTATTTCTTTGTTTTCTCACCTCTTTTTTCTTTCTTTTTATTGCTTTGAGTCTAGGGCCCATTTTTCCCGAGTACTTTGCTATTGTAATTGCTGTACATTCTAGTCCCACTGGCCTATTCTTGGCTAGGTTGCCAGTTCAGGTGCAGGATTGGATTCAGGTTTGATGGCACAGCAGATACTTTTTCCCTGGGTTCCATGCAGCTAGGTACAACCATACAATATATGTAATATTTATATATTTTATATAATATAAAAGTTTACAGTTATCTATTTATATTTATATAATATATAATATATAATCTATTGATAATATATAGTATAATATGAAATAGAAGGACAATGCTGCTCCCAACGAATTCCTGCACTCTCTTCAATCCCTGCTCGGTTGCTACACAGCCTGCACCATCCCTCTCTCCTGAAGTTGGCTCACAAAATAGATGATTCCAGAGGCCTTGGCTCAGATGTTTTCCACAATGGAGAGTGCGCTTTCGGTGCCCAGGAGTATAAAATGGTGGTGATTTTCTCCACTTCTGGGGCCATGTATTTCTTTTCAGATGTTCTACTTGAGCATGTTGGCACCTCTGTTCCCTCTTCTTCTTCGGTGGTGACCATTAACACAGATTTTTCATGTGTACACCCAAGTATGGCCCAAGTTCACTCCATAGGGAAGCTGGGGTGCTAGGACAGGACCCATCTTCTTGTTCAGATACCTCAATCAATGTTTAGCATCTGATTCCTTTGTTCTATAGTAAAACTTTCACAGAGATATTAATTTTCTTGGAGATTGAAGTGCTTACTTCTCAGTTTCATTAATTCAATAAGTAGTCTGAGGTGGGCTCATTTGAGTACTAAGAACTCTGACTGATTGTCCATACGGTGTGTCAGATAGCCGATTTGCTTAGAGATTGACTAGTCATTTCTGTTAGTAGACCAGTCAAACAACCTTTTTAAAGTGTAGCAGACAACAGTGGAACCTGAAAACTGGTGTACTCAAAATATGTGAGGAATTCATCATAAATACACTCAAATTGATGACTATCTCTCATTTATCACGTTGAATACCATCATAAAAATATTAGAATAGTTACTATATTTCTCAAATAAAGGATGCAAAGACATAGATGTTTTAACTTTCCTATAATATATGATGGGGACCTGCATATAGAGGAAAAAGGAAGGAACTTCGGAGAGAACAAGGAACTTGTGCAAAACAATGCAACATAGAATCAGAATCTACTGTGCAGACTAGAAGGTCACACACCTTACATGAGGAATGCACAATCCTAAATTTTCCTGCTTGTGATAATTATACAAACTAAAAACAAGATAAACACTCAACACGTGACATTAGTCTTGAAACACGAAAGTTCAATTTAGGAAATTCAACAGCTAAAGATCTCAGATTGGAGTGATAAGTGCCTAAGAGGCTACGACATTGATTATCATCATATAAACTGGTTTGATCTACCTGTTAAGTCTGTTTGGATATTAAACAATGTAGTTGCAGTAATCAAGAATAAATGTAAGTAATTATGACTTGGCACATTTCCTGATTTTTAATGAAAATCTGTGATTTTCTGATTAAATCACCAAAATGTTTTTTGGCTGATAAATTAGAAATTATATTGCAACCCCATTTGAATTACAGTTTTCCATGACTTTTGGCGATTTGTTTTTTGCCAAAAGAATGTAGGGTTTCCCAAAAAAATGTAGGGTTTTGGCTTCCATCTGATTTCTGCAGAATTTTTTTTCTGGTTTTTCCATAAATCTAACACAATTTTTTCCTGATTAAATCCTGAAGACTTGAACAATCCCTCTTTTGGTTTGCAATTTTTCGCCAAGATTGCTACTATTAAATAAAAACTATAACTAAAATTAGTTCTATACTAGTCTCCTCTACTGACACAATTTCTCCTCATAGTTTTTTTTTACATATAAATTTATTTTTAAGAATCTCCACTTCTGCATTTCCTGCTAATTGTTTCTAAGTTCTAACACCATCCCCGTTGTTGAAACTGAAGCCTTTTCTCAAAAAAGAAAAAGAAAAAGGAATAATCAAGAAATGAGAACTTAAACCATCTAGTTGATTATTCAAATCATGCAATTGCTTAAATGATAGCCCACTTACCAATATCCTCCAATGTAGAGGGTTCCCTTTCATACCCTTCTTTCCCTTCTTTTTGCCCATTTTCAGTTTTTCCTTGTGGTGTTCTACCTTCTAAGATGTCAATTTCATCACTAATATCACGCTTCCAGCTCTCTGCATAAAGTCTAGATGCTTTTTTTACTACCTACAAAATAACGATTTTACATTGTTTCATTATTGCATCACTTATATATTTATTCAACTAGGTTATTCAAGTACAGTAGAAGCTATAAACTATTTTTAGAATAAAACTCAACAAAATTAAAATATGCATTTCCCTAGGTTCTTTGTTCCAATTGAAAACAGTCTCATCTAATATACAAACATGTTCTTAGTTATGGTAAACATGTAGGTATAAACCAATTTAAAGTAATTATCAGAATTAACCAAATAATTTTTGAAAATAGAGCCATGACTGTATGTATCATTGCAGTAAATTTTAACAGTAAATGTTGAATCTCACCTCTAACCACTCTTTCAATGTGAGTTTCCTGCGGGGTTTTATATGAGGGGGGTCAGGCAGAGAGGATGGAAATGCAATCTCCTTTAGGTCATGTCGGACATAATTTGAGAATTTCCTCCAAAGTTGCTTTAATTTCACCATCCTGGGCCCAATAAAGCAAAACATAGAATCATAATCTATTTCCCAGTTCATAGAAATCGGTATAATATTCTAAATGTACAACAGAAACAATACATATCCATACATGCAAACTTGCCAATAGCTTTCAATTCCCAGATGGAATTCCAATATCCGATGGTATCATGACACTGAAAATATTTTATTGAAAACTGGTTCTCAATTATCTGCACAGTTTCAAGCTAATCTCAGGATCAGGAAAGAGATGCTAAAGTTGGGTCTGTTCTTAGCCACTTATACAAATTTAATTAATAATATTTTTCAGAGTGGCACCAGTGCACTTCAAGCTTCAACTCCATTCTCGGCAATCCATTGTGTTTATTCATTTTAAAACATGATTTCTGTGAGTCTTAATATTATTGTAAATTCTCACTAATATATCGATGTTTGTAATTAGCCCACCACTTCCATTCAGGAATCTTCATATAAGAAAATAACACCAGAGTAAGATTATTTTAGGAAAATACCATGATTGCTGCAGATTTGAGTAATCCATAGCAAAAGAGGCAAGAGTCAGTCCATGATTATAGTTATAAAATTTAGAAGACTTTGCATGCTGATTCATGGGATTCCAATTTCTTGAAAAGCATGCGTTTTTAGATGGGTTGAAAGATGAACTGAAGAGATATGCTAAGGCTCTTAAGCCAACTGATTTGGATGAGGAATCATGGAGCCATGCCACAAGCTAGAGCATATGAAAAGTTGTTCTAAAGAAAGACAAGAAGCAAGCTCCATTATAAAAGTTACTGAATTGCCATGAAAACTGCTCCGAATCAGGCACAGTACATTTCAGGTTTGGAATTGGGTACCCTGTGGAATCATTCAAAGGTACCACTTTTCTGTCCCAGAATCGCCTCAGTATGTCTAGTGACATACCTAAGCAGTTCCAGATTAGGACAGAAAGGCAATGCCCTAAGGACATACCCAGGCGATTCCAGAACAAAAAGGTAGCACACTTATGTATTTTCCCAAGCAATTCCAGGACAGAAAAGCAGTATCCTAAGCAATTACACAGGGTAACTGTAATTTTTCAGCTTGCTTTTTGTCCTCAAGTTTGACATTTCAACTTGAAAATCTAACCCTAAACCATAAATTGAACCTCAAAACAACTTAAACCACAAAATAAACACAATTATCTCATTTTAAAAATGTAAAACAACAAACCAAATTCACTTGCATCACACTCATTCTTGATTGTCATTGCACATAGAGAGCTGAAGATTTGTCATTTAAGGTTCTGAAGAGGTTCGAATTTTTCTTCCTACACACATGCGAGCTCATTTGCTGCCAATGAGATCATGAACGAAAAATTCTCTGATTAGAGTTGAGTTTTTTGGTTTTATTTTGATTTTTTTCCTCCATAAACGATCTTGTTTTATTTTTCATTCTTCTACATTTAAATGAGTTAGGATCTTTTTTTTTATTTGATTTGAATATGTTGTTTTCCAAACTTTTTGTCATAGGGATTACAATGGCAGCCAATTCTAGCTTTGTGAACTAACCCCACTTCAAAACAAAACAAAATTTACCCTCGTGGAAGTATGTTGACAAATAGAGCAGGTTCCAAGTGGTTGGACATATATTTGAATTTTTAGTGCATGTGATGTGAGATATGCAAACTCCTACAATCCAGTGAAAACACATTTGTGTGGTATTCCTAGCATGGACATCAAATCTCGCCTAGGCAAGAAGGATGCACGTATGCCACCAAAAGTGTTGGAATATATCTAAGAGTAGGAGCAAGCAAAAGCAACAATTGCCTTAAGATTAGGTAATCCTTTGGCAAATAAAGGATATCAATCAATGAAGCCCCCTTTCTGCTCCATCTCCTAACATTCTCTAAGTTATGATAGAGAGCCACCAATTTTTTGCCATGCATGAAGAAGAGCCCACTTCACATGACAAAATGAAAGAGCCATCAAAAAAATCATTTCAAAATGAATTTCAAGAGATTGTAAAGAGAATTCACGAGACAAAAAATGCAAGAGTTTAGGCATAGCTCACATCACTTAATCTGACTAGTAGATATGACAGGTGAGTGTCATAATAAAGCTAAAATAGAGGCATAAACATCCAAGAGGAGAAATAACTCCAACTACCAAGAACAAGTGGGAGTTTCACCTACTTGGTAGATTTCAAACACATGGTTGCATCTACTCAAATAAAGAAAAACAAATGGTTATGAGAGGTGGTTAATATGTGCAAAAGAGGGTGTGAGACTCAACTACCTAGAGTGGGTGACAATGAAACACATAACTAATGGATTATGACATGTGCTCTCATAATAACCATATCTAATTAGCCTAAGAAAGCTTAATAATGTGTAGAAAAAAGAAATATCCCCAAACATAAGGATAATGAACAACCTACACTAACACTGCCTTTGTCAAGAATCACAAAGTTGTTGTCCATCATGATCCTCCAATTTCTCCCAAGACTAAATTAAGTCATGGTTTCAAAAAAATACCAAAAACTTTATAAAAAAAAAACCAATCCATCTCCTCTAAGCAAATGCATTGAGGAAGAAGATAAAAATGAAAAGGAAGCAATAAGCCATAGCCTACACTCATTTGACATCTACATTCTATAATTCTCTTCCAATTCTACTCCTAATACACATTAGTTGACTATATATATATACACAAATTTTGTCCACTTTTTTCACTTGAACTTTAAGGATATAATATAATGGAATTTTTTCTACATTCACAACACTAAAATGAATGTGATAATAATATGAAGAAAAGAAAATTCACCAAGTTTGTCAAAATACCTGACAAGCTTCCAATTGGCAATGAGAGATTGAACAATGATAATTTTCAAGTGGGAGAAGGGCAAGGGTTCAAGCCTCTTCAGGATTGTCACTGTGCAATGCACTACAATGTCAATGCCCATATATGTATAGCTTGGTAGTTCATGAATTCAAGGCTGGAAGCAATGTACAAATTTGGTTTTGTTTTTAATTTAGAGATGAAGACAAAGGCAAGTTAATTTCTGCAAAAACAATTGAGTTTGACAAATTGATATCAAATTAGTATACTGTATTTGTAATATTTATGGTAGTTTTGTCTAGTATATGCATGATATGTGATATTCTAAACTTAATTCCCATTTTTAGACTACAATGTATGTATGTGTATATTTATTTATTTATTTATTCATTTTGTACGAACAAAACCAATCCAAAAAAAATGTCATACCAGCATACAGTACTCACATACTCACACCAAATTTCAATTTGGCAACTTAACATTTAGATCATTGCTTTTCAAGGTTAACATGGTTCTAATGGTTCCTACTAATTTGTGTGATTCCAATCTTAAATTTGTTATTTGCTATATGTGTCCATTGATGATATAAACAAACAGTCAATATAGCTCTAAAACCTGCTCATGGAAAATTATTGAGTTGAGTCTACATGCATATACTTTTTAGTCTTTAGAAGTCATCCTTCCCACATGGGATAACAAATAAACAAGAGAACAGTATGACTAAAACATGTGTACACTAAGTGCACTACATCCTCGTTCAAGCCAAGTTGCCAAGGACAAAAAAAAGGCTTTCTCATGTTTAGAGGTTTTCTCATTGACAAAATGCTTGCCTTGTTTAGAGGACACTAAAAATTGTCCTATCTCAAAAGTTTTTGGCTATGTTGCCCAAGGATGCATCCCTTGCTAAAGATGACCCTGTACCCCATGGGGGACATTTTGAGGATGCAAGGATGAGGAGGAAATGTGCCCTCCCTGTCCCCTATTTTGCAAAAAAAACAGAAACGTCCTCACTACGCAAAAGATATTTTAGGGGACCCTTACATACATTAGGTGATGACTAGTCGTCTCCAAATACATTTTAGTTACTTTTAAAAAAAAGAACTTACAATCTTTCAATGCTTATTTGGTTTACGACATACCCATCTAAGGTTTGCCAAAAAATATAAAAATGGCGTGCACCATAAAGATTTATTTGGTTTTGAAGGTCTTCATTTGGATTAGGTAACACCTCGATCCCATTGGGGGTATTGCCCCCAAATCCCCACCAAACTATAAGTCTGACCAAGAAATAGACCAATGATTAATCATGATCACAAAATCTACAAACTACATATCCCCTGTTGTAGATCTCTGCATCTTCACAGTTGATTTGACAGTGAAGGATAATCTTGTTTCAAACATTGGACAACCTATTTAGTAGAAAACGACTATCATAAACAAAGTTGCTATGCTATAGTCATTATACTATTGAATACAAGTTACGCCATAGTCGGCAAGAAATGCCACTTTCATAATGCAAAAATGTATCAATCATGCCCTGCATGGACAACTCATAAAACAATCCCATCTGTTAGTATCCCAGTTGACGTCAAACTGGAACATAACCAATTAACTTTCTACTTAACTATTTCTCTTTGTTAATGAGTTTGACAGCAGAACATGCAGCCTTTCAGGCTTCAAAAAAACTTAATAATAAATCCCTCACCTGAATATACACACTAGTCAGGCATGTCTTTATTAACTCATGCTCATATTTATATATATAAAGAACATCATACTAAAAGAGCTTTTAGTTAGCAGATCTCCAGAGTTTGTAAACGTTAAATTGTTAATTTGTTTATAATCTTCCAGCTTCTTCAAATCCACATTACAGATATGTTAACTAAACTATAAGAATACTGGAAAATAATTCTACTAAGGCTGTTCTGGGATATATGGTTATTGAATTTAACTGTTAATGTGATGGAGAATGACACTATTAAGGCAGATTTAGAATCTAGAACAGCCTTAATTGAATCAATCTCCAGTATTTTAGCAGTTTAATTAAACACTCGTAATGTGGGATAGATAATATGATTACATTGGATTGCTAATTATTTGTTTTGTATCAGGTAAAGTCTTGAGAGTGGAAGTATTACACTCTCTAGAGTCCATGATCATACTATGGTAAATTTGTTTTTAAAGTTTTTTTAAATTAAAAGATGGTGATTATTAGAAATAGTTTTTCTTATTATTATGATCTTATCTTTACTTATGCATAATCAATCTTTCACAAAATGTATGTTTGAATATAAAAATCTTATGAATTTATGTGTCCACACAATATTTAATAGGTATAATGTTTAAAAATAAAAAAATTATGAAAATATACATGTATAAAGAAAACAATTTCTATTTCGTTTCTTAGGTGCAAACTCATCCAACCTCGTTTTCAGTCACGCTGCCATTCCTGTCGTGTATCTCGTTTCCGGTGACATAGCCCTGAAATAATAGGCTTTCTAATTGCTGTGAGGAGGATGTGAAACTGGATTATGCTCTTATGATTGCCCCTTTACCTTTAAGCCCGCAACCCCTTAAACAAAATGAACAAAGTTTGGCCTAGTTATAAAGATTATAAAAATTCCAGAGATTTAATTACAATTTGAGAAAAAAAAAGACCTAATTATGATAGTATCTACGAGTACATAATGCCTGGGCCATATTGCCATCACTGGAATGGTATCAAAGTACTGGGGCTTGAATATTTTTAAAAATGCAGTTTAACAAGGCCAGTTTGAAGTTCACAACTCAGGAAAACGCTTGGCCTCTGGAAAACAGAAACACATAACCTGGCGGTTCAAGAACAGAGTTCATAAACATATCAAGCAGATTAAGCACATTTATTAAGTGAGGCTACAAGGGGAAACCAAACAGGAAATCAGCATAATAGCAATTGCCTTCTTAAGAAAATTAAATACATTTTTAAGAAAATTAAATACATAAGCATTTAAATTTTCACTTATTTTGCAGGTGTTAAGCGATCAGGAAATGGTTGGAAAACCCACCTCGCTCATTTAAGAAAAATGGTATGGAAATTGCTCTTCTGAAAATGCATACTCTGCTGTAGATATTTTTTCAGCTGTGTTGAAATGTTACAGAATGTAACTGATAAAATCTAGCAATCCCGATACCGGGACTTTCTATATTTCTCAGGGATTTGAACACAGCATACATTTAAGTGTATGAATTAGGAAGTAGATGGTAGACTTCATTTTACTGTGCATATTTTATTAGTTTTTAATATTCAGTGATATTTATGGATTTTTTTTTTTTTTAAATTCATTTATTTAGATAGGTTTTTATTATTACTATTTATATTTATTTCTTAAATGGAGTTTTTTTTAAGGTAATCAAATGATTTAATGGTTTCAAGGGTAAAAATATATATTTATTAAGTGGTTTTGGTAGATGGGTAAAGTCAAATGTTTCACAAAGAGTTTGTAAGGATTAAGTCTTATTGAATATAGAGGTGTAAATTTAAAGGAATAAACTTAATATCATGTTTCAATGAATTCAATGAGATAAATATCCCTTAATATTTGGCAATAAGGCAAAGGAAGTCAATTATTTATACAGCTGGAGTACCTCATTTCAATAGACAACAAAAATGTTTAAATGTTTATATTCTTAGAAAAAAAACGTTCATTTGTACTAAGTGCAATTATTAGTGTATATGTTGTGTATTTTTGTGTAAAAGTTATCAAATAACATGAGCCTTGACTAATGTTAACTTCATTCATGCCAAAAATCTAGATAATTTGCAATTTAACCCTTTCCTTTTGTTGGTTATTTTCACAATTGTGGATTTGGACATGGTTCAAATTTGTAGTTGTAATATTGATCTTCAAACTTTTGAATTTAAATTTCAAAACGGGCCCAATTCAACCCCTTTCTTAATAGCCATCACTTGCTAACTTAAGCTCAAAATATGTGATTTGCATAATAAAGTTTTGTATAAAAGGACAAATCCTAATTCACTTTTAGACATCTAGAACATATATCCAATATATGTGTGTTTGCACATAAATTACATTAAAAGAGTGTCATCATTACATCATCAACTTACATCAACATCTACATAATTAGGATACACTCCCCATATTGCACAATTTTTTGGCTTTTTTTTTCTTATTTCAAATCAATAAATTAGTTTCAAAGATTTAACTAGGAAAAATAACCCTTACATAAAAAAACTCATAATATTTGTAGATACGGCCATTTTTAAATAAAAGAGGTGAGCAACTTTTTGTATGGCATATACACACTAAGGGAGAGGGTCCCATAATGGAGCAAGGTCCAATAGTGGTGATAGAAGTAGTCCTTGGTGGGCCCCATAGTGAGGCACTCTAATATCCAATTGCAAAACACTTTTTATCCATAAAGTACGCAAAGAGGCAAATCATGTGATGCCATATCAACGCACCAATAAAACATGAGTGCACCAATATCGGTCTCACTTATTTTTTAGGCCTTTTTGGATACCTCAACAAAAAACATGTTGATGTGGCATCATATTTGATGATGTGGCCCTAAAATGAAATATAGAAGTACATGAGTTGCCAAATAAACTGTTGTACAGAATTAGGAGTGATTTGAAATTTCCACGTAGGATTTTGAGAAACGCGAAGTTAGGGTGCTCCACTATGGGCCCCTCTCCCTTAGTCAAGTTTCCACATAAAAGGGTTAATTCTATAAATATTGGGTGAGGCCATACTTATGAGGATTAGTTACAAAGTTGTAGAATTAAACCAAAACACAAAACAAGTCAACTTGTTAAAGTTGTATAATTTTAAATATGATAATTATATTGAATTTATGAGTGTAATCTTTTGCAAAATATTATATTGCTTCTAAAGTCAAGTCTTTGTTCCTACATTTATCATATCAAAAAAAAAAAAAAATTATATTATTGTCTCAATTCATATTTAAGTATATTTATATATGATTGTGATGAATTAATTTACTCTATAAAGTATTTGTTTTTCTTTATATAGTAATTATTTTTAAAAATGAGATTATAATTAAAAAAGTTAAATATTTTTTAATTAAAAAATAATATTTAAATTTTTAAAATAAATAACAAAATAATTTTCTATTCTTAAAAATAAAATTAAAGGATGATGTTTTTATTTGTTTTAATTAAGTTGAAATAAATGTAAATGAGAATAATAATTTGTGCTTTTAAAACTTGTATTATAAATATGTACAATTATGTAATCAAAATGTCAAAAAAGTAAATCTTATTGTTTTGATATTTGTCAAAAAAGTAACTCTTATTGTTATTGATATTTATGAAATTTTTTTATAATTTTTTAGTAGTTTTTCTTTAAGTTTTTGTTTGTGTTTGTGTTTTTAATTATAGTTTAGGAATTTATTTAGATTCACAAATTAAGATTATTTTATATGGTAAAATACAATACATCACAAAGATCGTTTTAAACTATTGATTATTTAAAAATTGATCATTTTTTAAAATTAAATTTGATTGAGGTTGTATTATAATCATTAATGTTAATCAAAGTTAAGTTGCTTATATGTGTGTATGTGTATATATGTATATGTATATCTATGCTTTACAGATATAAACAACCTTTATTCTTTAGCTTGATAGTTTAAAATTTTATTTTTCATGTGTGTGTACATATACATATATGTACATGTATATATATATGTGTGTACATATAATGTATATACATGTATATGTATGTATATATGTATACATATACATGTACATACATATACATACATACATATACATATACACATATATATATATATATATACACATGTATATATATATATATATATATATATATATATATATATATATATATATATATATATATATATATATATATGATACACACACATATATGTATATATATATATATACATACATGTGTGTGTGTGTATATGTATATATATGTATATATGTGTGTATGTATATGTATGTATATGTATTTATGTATATATGTATATATATGTGTATGTATGTATATATGTGTATGTATGTATATATATGTATATATATGTATGTATATATGTATATATATACTGTATATATACATATATATGTCATAATATATATATATATACATATATATATATATATATATATATATATGTATGTATGTATATGTCTCTCCTCATCTTCCTTTCGAGAATGGGAAGACGTCCTACATACCATCTTGGTTTTGTTTCTTCCTAAGGGGATAAATTTTATTCGACACTATTGGATCATCTTCAACATTCAATTTTGAGCATCTACCATAATTACAAGAGACTCTACATTGAGGTGGGGCTACATGGTCTCTCTTCTTCTCTTATGGGGGCCCTTTTTCCTTGCATGGGGTTTTTTCCTTCTCATTTATCATAGATAGTATTTTTTTTTCATCTCTTTTGGTGAGGAGTTTTGTCCCATTGGATTTTCTCCTTTTCTCCATTTGTGAGAGATTGCATTTGTATATGGGTACCTAACATGGCCTCATATGTAGGACCCATCTTTGCATCTTTGCATTATATATATATAGTAAAGAACAAGCAACAATATGATACAAATTTTTTTGACTATAATTAGGAGCCATTTATCATTGACAACTTATTTCCTACAAAACACATACACACATGTATATATGCACACACATATATACATATGTATACATGTATCTACATATATACATATATGTATACATTTGTATGTATATATTTTCATATGTATACATGTATATATAAGTATACATACATACATACATACATACATACATACATACATACATACATACATACATACATATATGTATGTATATGTGTGTATGTGTTTTGTAGGAAATAAGTTGTCAATGATAAATGGCTCCTAATTATAGCCAAAAAAAATTGTATCATATTGTTGCTTGTTCTTTACAAAATATTGTTTGTTGGTAATAAGTTATCAATAATGTATTGGAATTACCATGGAAATGTAGCAAAAATCTTTATTAGTGTTGGGAAGAGGCATCCATCCATTGCATAGAGAAAGAGTCAAGTATGTCTACACAAAAACTACCCATTCAATCATAGACAACTCTTAAGCCCATGGCTAGTTAAACTCTCCAACCTAGTAAAGGGATTATCATGTTCCTCTAGAGGTAGGAGGTGCATCACTCTAATGGGATCTATGTTGTGTAATATGATTAAAATCTAAATCCACCATCTTTAGTTGCACTTGGATTTGTACCAACTTACCAAGACATTAGAAATAACAAAATTGTTAAGAGCATGAGGACTAATAATTATTTACATAATGTATTAAAATAGCATGATGATTGTTTTTCCAATGTGCATGTTAAATTCTAGTAACATGCCAAATTATTATAATGCTTGTAGGTCAAAGCAATCAAACTCCAAAATAAGTTAAAGGTCACTTACTAACACACACTCTAGGAGGAAAAGTTATTTAAGGGTGTGAATATATGTCCAAGCAACTTGAACCATGTTGAAAGCTATAAAATTTCAAATGTTATGATATAGTACAAGTGGACAATAAGGGTTGTCCACCCAAAAAAAAATTAACATATGTCCCATAGGGATCCTTTGATTTATTGTTTTTTATAAAATGTTTTTTTAGTGAGATAGTACCCTCGTGAATTCATTATAATAGTACAAAGTTCATCTCCTAGCAGAGGATTGAAAATTTTGACATTGATTTATTTTATCTCAAGTTATGAGATATGAGAAGTACCCCTATAATGGAGGTAAGGGGTATCAACATTCCAACTCAAATGACAACACCATGGAGTTGACCTTGGAGGTTCTACTTATCAAAGTAATATTGAACAATACCTCTTGTATCATGTTAAAAGTGTGAACAATAGTTGAAAGCTTAAATTATTATTAAAAATCTCTCAAATCAATCCAATTTCCATGGTCTAAGGAAAATAATTCCTCAATCATTTTTATTCTCTTCTTTAAAATATTAGGGATCTAATTTATATGACATAAACAAAAGACACATCTTGATGGGAACCACTATAACAAGTGGTTGTTGTAACAATAACCACTTCTAAAACATATATTTACTATTTTAAGTTGAATTCAATTTTCAACATACTTTAAGTTGAATTTGATTATCAACATACTTTTCACCCAAAGGTGTTATAATCTTTGGCTAACATGGACAAGAAAATAAACTCATGGGGATAGATAGGTTCCTCCAAAATTAATTTGTGCAAGTCCAAAGAAGTAGATCCTTATATAGAAGATTGGGAATTGCATTTAAATATCTATTATGAAATATAAGGAGCACATTAGAAGAGTCATTTGTACGCCACTGGAACTTATAATGGAGGAAAGAAGTGGAAACACCCCACCTCTAATATTTACACCACTAAACTAACCCTTAGATAGTTTGCTTATGTGAAGGAATCTCAATCATTATCTTTTGTATATGGTTGAAAGTACAAAAAATAAAGGTTAAAATATTATTTTTAGATGTTTTTTTCTTAATGTGAACCAATTCCTATTGGATACGATAAATTATTCCCTCATCATTTAGGTGCCCTTCTCAAAAATTAATGGGATTCAATTCATACGACTTCAACAAAGATATGTGCCTTAGAAAAATTATTTTTGGTATTCTCTACATGTTTACTTGAAGCTTTAGAAATCACAATCATAGTACTTGGTTTATGTTTGTAATGGTTTATTGCATAAGATATAATTCTAACAAATTTTAAGCAATTTATGAGTGATTTTCCTACACATCACATTTGTTGAACATCATTAACATGTTATATAATATTATTATCATTTTAATTTAATGGTGTGTATTATTATTATTGTACATAGCTAATATCTTAATGTGATGTTGGATTATCATAATAGTCCATTGAATGATGTTATTTGTAAATTGAAGTACAATGTTCTTGGTAAATATTTGTAACTAAAATTGGAAGTTGAATTTTATTTTCTTGTATATGACATGACATCAAATAATAATATTATTCTTTTAATATCTTGAGGGGCCATGGTCACAATCCGTATACCTAAGCGTAACTAGGTTTGGTATGAAAAATTAGAAGAGAATAAAGCATGAGCAACATCTTTTACACTTGTAGAAATACACCTACAAACTTTTGAAATGTGTCTCTTGTGATTGTTTATTGTCAAGATTAACATATACTTTGATTTGCTCCATAAGCTAGAGCAATGTCAAATTGATAGAAAATATATCAAATAGATAAAATTGTGGCACAAACTTGGTTCTGATGAACTAATATCATATTTAATTTTATATTCTCAAGAAACCCTTCAATTTATCTTACAACTAGTTAGTGTCTATATCCTAGTATAATTTTAAATGTGATGTGACTAAAAATGTAATGTCCCCTTTTTCTAAGATCTGTATCTTTGCGGTGGTTAGCCTACTATTTGGTCCTTGTAGGCTAATGGGATGTTTAGGGAACCCTTCTAAGGGTAATATGTGGTTCCTCAATGAGATTTTGATGCTTATTCCAGTATTCTTCTACTCAATGACTCAGTGTTTTGGTGGTGGGCCATCTGGGGGTCATCTTGGTCGATTTCCCCCACACTTACTATTGATAGTAATTCACTTGGTCATATTGCTTATACTTACTATTTATAGTAAGTCATGCCTGGATCAATCGTCATCATGCCTACATCTGTAAAATGTGATTGGATCACTCTTTTGATTGGGTGTTAGTTTTTTATTGGGAATTAATGATTTAATTATATTATTAAAGTTAATTGACTGTGATAATATTATTATTTAATGATGACTTTATTATAAGGTGATCTATAAGGGTTTAAATGGAAATTAATAAAGTATTAAATTTAATGATGTTTTATTAATTATTATATTAAAAACTAATGTATTAAAACCATCAAAAGAAAATACTATTAATTATTTGGCGAAGTGGGGATTTGGAGAGTATATAAATAAAAAAGCATTTGCTTTTTCATTATCATTGATAATTTTATGGAAACTTGTGAAAATTTGAGAAACTGCACAAGGTTTTGCTAGTTTTGAAGATTGAAGCTTTTTGAGGATGAAAACCCTCAAACAAAATAGTGTCTATAGGTGTGAAAGATCACCCAAGGGCATTTTCAGAGCGATAATCTCATACAAAGGTTATCATCAAGGCTTAATTGATTGCAAAGGATTGGTTTCAAGCAGGGTTTTAGGAAGCATCAGATCAAAAAATTATTCATTGTTGGTATCATTAATGTTGATTAGCCTATCATAAACTAGTGTGGTTTTTGCATCTCATAAGAGAGATCCTGGTTTTTGCAGTTGACCAGAATAAAAGGATCTTCCAAGACAAAGAGAGATTGATGGCCTCATTAGTAAATTGATTCAGCCATTATGGAAGTAGTGAATACTATGACAACAAGTTCGAGTATCAAGAAGGCAATCCTCACTTTATGGGATGAGCAAGTAAGAAGGTGTTGGCCTACTCTTAAAGTTCCCCCTTTTTATGGGGTCCATAAGGATGACATTACTAGAAATCCTAGAGCAAATTTGAAGTGGTATCCATTGGATGAGGGGTGGGTAAAGGTGAATTTTGACAGGGCAGCTCAAGGTAACCCAAGCCCATCAGGTGCAGGATGTATTATAAGGGATCATAATGGTGAATCGATAGCCATATGGGAAAAAATATTAAGGGATGTTACGAATAACAAAGTAGAGTTCCAAGCTGAATGGTTAGGCTTAAATATTTGCAAAAGATTGGGGTGTCCAAAAATCCATCTTGAAGGAGATTTTATGTTAGTGGTCAACGCAATCTGTAAGAATGCAACTCCAAACTGGAAATTAGAAAAATGGCTAATTCGAATTGTGGGGGAGTTAGAGGGATTTGAAGATTTAAAATCTCTCATATTTACAGGGAAGGGAATGTCGAAGCCGACCAATTTTTTGTGAACATCGAAAATAGTATGGGTCACTATCCCATAGGCCTTCTTTTGATCTCATGGACGTTCAAAGTCTTCTATTCTATTCTAAAGATACACTCAATATTATCGATGTTTCTGATCGGACGCCAATAATTAATACTAGTCATGTCACACGAGCGATCTATCCTAGAAAGATACGGGATATCGAGATCAAGGAAAGGTTTGGAAGGGGTATTAAATGTAGAAGGATGAAGGTGGTGGTGGATAGTTTTTAAAACAAGCAACAATAGGGAGTAGTTGACAAAATCGACCATGGAAACGATAATTTTCTTGGGTACGAAGGAGAGGCAGATGTCTTTTTGTGGTGTGGTCTTGAACACAAGGCTCAAAAGGATTTTCAATGTAGAGGATGTAGAAACATTGGAGGCAATAAACAAATTCTAGGAGCCAAGTTTCTCTTCTCCACATACTATTTCAGAGTTAATCTAAATATAACATCCATGTTCATGGCTTGGCTATTGAACAAGCGGGAGGAGAAAGGCATGGCGCGGTGCCTAATGAGGCGTTTAATTAAGGTGCAATGGCATGAATCCATGGAATTTTACCTGAGCATGGTTGTGGAGGGACTGGGGATAAGACCGATAGGTGGTGTTTGGTCATAGTTATCTCTACCAATTAATGGCTTGTGGATCCATTTTGTCATATGGAGTGTTGGTGAAGCTACGAAAGCTCATATGGTGGAAGTCTCAAGTAATATAAATCTATTGAAGGAGCTAGGGTAGAGGACCCAGTAGTTGTGCACCCTAACTTCGCGCTTCTGATTATCCTACATGGAAATTTTAAATCACTCCCAATTTTTTACAGCAGCTTACTTGGCAAGTGCCCCGCTTATAACTAAGGTTTCAGGGCCACGTCATCAAATATGATGCTACATTAGCATGTTTTTTTTCAAGGTGTCCAAAAAGGCCCCAAAAAAAGTGAGACCAATACTTGTGCATTCACAGCATGTTTTATTGAGTGTCGATGTGGAATCACATGATTGGTTGCTTTTTAGATCAAAGGAATACATTTTGTTTAATCATGGGTAGTCATCACCAACACTAACAACTTTAAAGTCACAACTATTGATCCAACATTGATAAAAATATTGGACATTATATAAACAACTACTATCACAACTATTGAAACATGCTCAGGTACTGGGTCCTCTCCCCTATCTGGTGCATACACCCTAGATAATGAGTTTGCAACTCTAGCTTTACCAGCGGTTGAAGAGGACCTTGACCATTTGGAGGTGAGAGAAGTAGACATGGTGGCTATAGAGGTAGCAAACTAGGTGGGTGTTCCCATGGTGATGGAAAGTTTTTAAATTATGGCTTGTCTTTTTGTATTTTTGTAATGTCTCCCTAAATGGTTAAGTGATGTATTAGGGTTAGGCCCCTTTTGTGCCTAATTTATATATCCAAAAAAGGTTGAGTTCAATTCAACTCTTAGGAGGAGAAATTTTTCATTCTCACACTATATAGGAAGCAAAGATTATTTAAGTTCTTCAGTTAAGGAAATGAATAAATAATAATATGGTCGGTCTATGAGCCAAGATATGGTTTATTACATTGTATATGGTCAGTCTATGAGCCAAGATATGGTTTATTACATTGTATTCTTCTTATGCCAAGTTTTAAATCATTTCTTTGAATATTTTATCATGCGTGATGAATGCAAATGTTTCCTTCTTAATATATGTGTTTAATTTATGCAACATGGATGATAGAATAGGCTATTATCTAATATGTGTGTCATGAAACCCTATGTGGATGCATTTTCTTATGTTAAATTGCATTCTATTTATAAAACCTCAATTGTATTCTTTCTACTTTTATAACATTTTTCTAAGATTGAATCTTTGTATTTATTCCTCTTCTTTTTTGTATTTATTATTATCCTTTCCCAAATTTTAGTTTTTGTTTCTTTGTCTTTCTTAATTTTCATTCAAAATCATACCCCTTGAAAAGCTCTAGAATTATATCTTACAAGGGAGTTGTCGCTCTCAAACATAGGATAAGGATGTTAATTCAATAGTGATCTCTCCAATTGTTGGAATATTTGTCACTGCCCATTTGCTGAGTCTAATTTATTTATAATGAAATATCATAATGACAATTTTTTTACCAACAAGACAACATGTTTGTTTTTATATTTCATCACATAGGGTACAAGAATTTAGGTGTACTTTTATATGACCTATATTATGACATGTTTTTACCGACTCTAGGAAAATTCATTGTCAACAATTCACCGACAAAAATTCACCGCTAGAAATTCATTGTGGCGGAAAATTCACCGCCAGCAATTCACCACGGTGAAAAATTAACCGCATTAATATTTTTTAATATATATTTCAAAAATTTTGATTTTATTAAAAATATTAATGCGGTTAATTGTTGGCAGTGAATTTTGCTTGGTGGTGAATTTTCCTTCGATGAATTTTCGGCCACGATGAATTGTTGACGATGAATTTTCCGTCGGTGAATTGCTGGTGATGAATTTTCCATATATCATTTTTACCTCCCATAACTGATTTTATTGTGTTTTACTCTCGATATTGATTTTATTAGCTTATTATGAATGGAAAGAAATTTTTCAAGTTTATTTGGAGATTTTTGGATTATAGACCCCTCTCTCTTTGAATTTTTAAATTATTATTTATGGTATTTCCTTAAGATTCTAGTTGATATTTAAACTTTATTATCAATATCTTCATATTGAGTTTTCAGAGAAGATTAAGTTGTGTTATATGTTTCTTGTCATCATGGAATAACTATTTGGATTGTCTTGACTTTGATAGTTTACATCCATACTATTAATCTTAGATTATTTATAGTGATTAGATTATGTGATACTTTTTTGACATCTCTTCCTATAAAATAAATACTTAAACACTATAATAGTTTATATCCTCATCAGGATACATTAGATACATTTATTAATTTTGTATAAAAGTGCATTCCTTAAGTTTTATCATTTGAGATTAACTAAGGATATAATCAAGAAATGATCTATATGTTGAATACTCATCCACTTCAACATCAAAAAAATAATTTTTGAAGAAGTGAATAACTTCCTTGTTTATTTCCTCTCGAGATTCTAAGATAATTTTCCATTTTGCTTATAGATGCACATTTTTATTACTTTCAAATTTTATTTTTACAATATGATTAAGTAATTTTTTATCTAGAAATCCTTCTAAAATGAAATCTTTACTTTTTAGTATTTTCTTATTTACTATTTGACTCACCAAGCTAGTTCAAAATCTTTTAATATAAGATTATTTAAGAAATATATTTCTCTAAATTAGAGATTAAACATTTTTATAGTCTCCTCAACTTTCTATTTGCAATCAAATAGATTTCTAAAGACCTCTTTGTTATATTTCTTGGGGATTTTTGACTTATTGATGAGCACGAGTATATTTGTACCCATCTAGGTTGGATAATTATCCATTGATAAAAAATATCACGGACTCTATTTTCTATAAATATATTTTTAAATTGGAAAGGTTGGACAGAAGAATCCACACCCTTATATATTAATACACCTAACAAATAGTGATTAGCTCCCTTAATTTTTTATACCTTGAAATTTAAAATAAGGTTTTGATTAAGTCATCCTAAAGAACCTATCAAACCTTACCTCTATCTAACCTCTTCCTTAACATCTATTATTCTAAGTAAACTAGTTGTAAGAGGGTTTAATGTTAGTTAAAAAAAATGCAAAGTCCTAGTTATTTACATTCTTCAAATGATTACCCCTTTCATTAGCATTGATATTTAGGATTATATTAGATTATTCACCAATGATCCATTTTGGGTCCCTATTAATCCTATTGCATCTTTTTATATCTTGAAATGTCTCCCTTCTTTAATTCACTTACAATGTTCCATAAAGGTTCATGAGTATGAAATCAAGTGGTGAATCTAAGCTATGAACATAGTCATCATTTTGGTCCAAAGAAGAATATAGCCTGCTATACATAATTTGAGTATGATTCCATTAGACATGTTCCCAACATATTGAACCTTTTCCTCTTTTCTAATAAAAGCATCCTTATTCCAAATATTTAAGAATGGTATATCTATTAAGTTTTAGATAATTTATTTTCTTACAATAATAAGATATTGAGATTTTTGGTTTTAATCATACCTTTGGCCAATCTCTTCTTTGCTTAGGAATGAATTCCTTTGACATTCTAGAATATGATTCTTACTAATTAGATCTATGTTTTTTGTGTCTTTATATAAAGTTGTCCATAAGATTTTATGAGTATTTTGCTACTAGTTCCATTGCTTCTTTTTTATCTTTTCTTGATTAGGATATCTTCTATCTTTCATTTAACACATTTGAAAGCCTTTTCTCATGTGTGAAATGTGCAATAGGACTATATTTTCTAGATTGATTTGTGAAAATGGGTCAATTTTTCTTTTGCACGTATTCCTTTAGCTTCTAATCCGTCAAGGATATTGACTCAATAAACTAATACAATCACACTAGCATTCATAGACTATCACATATTTCTCCTAATTTATATTTTTACATCTCAATGCTAATTTTTCAATACGCTCTCTTAATATACCACTAATATTAAAATAACCTCTTATTTTACTATATAGTTAGGTACTTATTCCTTCTTCATATTTTAATAACCTACCACACAAACTCAATTTGTATCTCTTCCTTGTTGTTCCAGTTATATTTAAAAGTATTTTCTCACTTGTGAAATATATAGTAGGACTAAAGTTCCTATTTGAACTTGGATTGATTGGTAAAGATGGATAAGGTTTTCCTATTGTATTTCTTCCTTCAATTTATCTACATCCCTAGGGATACACTTGTTGTAAGCTTGGCGCTTCCACCCTTCGGTTAGCATTGACCACACGAGTCGTGACATAGTCTAATAGGCTCCCGTGGATCCTTGATCTGGGATAGTGGGGTTTCCTGGCAAGTCAACCTTTTGGGAAATACGGCTAGCTCAACTCCCAAATGTGGTATTAGAGCTTGGGTTGCAGGTTTGACTCCCATGCTCACGTTGGGGGGGTGTTCAAAGCTCGGCACTTCCACCCTCCGGTCAGCGCTAACCACATGAGTCACGTCATGGTCTAACAGCCTCCCATGGATCCTTGATTTGGAATAGTGGTGGTTTCTTGGTAGGTCAGCCTTTTGGGAAATACGACTAGCTTAACTCCCAAACAATTGTTGGCATATAGTTATCATTGATGTCAAAAAGGAAAATATGGCAAAGGAGATCTAAGTCGTGGGATTCCAAGTTTTCCTAACCTATGTCACGGGGTTCTCAAGTTTTCCTAACCTATGTCACGGGGTTCTCAAGTTTTGAAACCCTTCAACTTAGCGACTTAGTCATGTTGGTGACTGGCTTCATCACCTAGGTTGGTGGTGTCCTAAAGATGTAAGAAGGGCTTTATCAACAAGAGTGAATGGTATCTATGAGACTCACCCAAGAGTCTCTCTAATAGTTTGATGATCATTTCATCAGCGTGACATTAGTGTATCACTAGGAGTCAAGCAGGAGTCTATCTGACAGCTCGATATCTATATGTCGGCATGTCGTAGGTTTTTATAACTTTGTAATCTCTGACGAGAGGTTCTAAAGTTTAGATTCTTAGCGATGGAGCGATAAGAAGGAAGGAATCACTCCATGTGGGACCCAACCATAATGACAAAGCAGATGTATGGTGTGACAAGATTAGGCAAACGGTAATCCACATCCTTGTTGTGGATTACAATGCAGTAACATGGTGATGAGGTGGATGGGTGAAGCCATCGATTGTTTTCATCAGAATGACATTCCATCATCGGTAGGACTCTTAAGGTTGTCCCTCCAATGTAGTGATGACCTTCCCATCGATGTGACAGTGTGATATTGCCAGGACTATGAAGCTTGTCCTAATGATAGGGCGATAGGAGTATGATGTCGATAGTGGGACTCGGCTAGGTGAGATGACATGCATCGAAGGTATGGATAGAGATCAAATGACTGGATAGAATGTGGCAAAACATAACAAGTGAAATGTGATATGTGGTGACACGATGGCATGGGGATCATACAACAATGAAGGTTATCGGTGTGACATAGGCACATCTGTAGGATTGTGATGGATGTCCCCCCAACGAAGCGATAAGCTTTATCGATAAGATAGAGGTGCATCAGTAGAATTGGGGATGGCATCCCCCTGATGGAGCAATGAGGTGCTATGTGCAACCCAATAGGATGATGGCGACAATGGATTGTGATTGAATAGTACACCTGTGGTGATTGATGATTACTCAATATGTCATTTCACATCAGTGTTGTGAATGACGTGGTGATAACCTAGAATACTGTTGGCATGTAGGTCCATACGATCCATATCAATGGAAGTTGTGTACATCGGTGAGACTAAAATAGGTGTCCCCTCGATGGAGCGATAGATCAACGACTTAGCGATTGATCCAACGTTGATCGTCTGTCAAGTGGAGATCAATTATTTGAAGACCATTTATCAAATGGTTGTGATTTAAAGACATGATAGTAAATGAGGATCACAAGATCAGGGCACAAAAGGAGAAGATCGACGGCCATAATTCAAATGCATAAATCTAAATGACTATGACAATTGTGAATAAGGGTTTCAACTAGTAACCAACATGGAAATGAGAATTAAATGTTCTATCTATTTCATCAAAAATTGTAATGATATTTTATACACAG
>VDFB02346370.1:0-10452 GCA_007258455.2 Sequoia sempervirens
TGTCCATTTCTAGTTTCTCTTGCTCTGCTATTACTTGAGAAGCTAGAAAAGTCTTTAGTTTAAGTTAGTTGTAGTTGAAGTCCTTAAAATCGGAAAATCTCAACTGCCAGCTGCGGCGTTTGTGTTTTATAAACCTTGTGCTCTAGCTGATCAAAAAGATAGGCAACTTAGTTTTTAGTTTACTTTCTTTCACAACATCAGCAAGAGGGAGCTTCCCCTCTTAATTTGAAGAGCAGTTTTACTCTGCATAGCTGTCCGTTTCAAATATGCATTCCAGAGGTGCGAATTTAAATGCCAACATGTATAAAATGTTCCCTATTTTCTATTTTATTTGAATTCTGGTTTTCTGATGAAGTAAATTGTCTTTTGGATCCTTAGGGATTATCCATCTCCTTTTCTAGAGGCTTTTGGTCCCACAGACTATTTTGTGGTTTAGGAGATGTGGGGACCATTGTCTCACTGCCTCCTCAAGATCCCATTCACTTGCCTTGGTGTCTTTCCCTTAATGCCAATCAGCTAAGACTCTTTTGTTCTCCTTGTTCTCTTTGGCTTCTTCTATGACACCACACACTCTTTCAACTCTCCAAGACCATCTAAGACCAAGTTTTCAATAAAGGCTAGTAATTGTCTTCTTCTTCCTCCAACGTGGACGGCTGATATAGATGAAGGTTCTCATAATTGGCTATTGAGTATGCTGTTATGAACGAAGGTTATTCAAGCCTGAAATCATTCCTGCTTAAAATTTGACAAATGGACCATATCATAGAGGCTTGAGCTCCATATCTTGTTCTTGATAGGGATGGCCATGTCTAGCCTCATACTTGGCTTGAGAATTTTCCAACTGTTATTATACTTTGATATGGATTCACTTAATCTTCAATGGATTTCAGTGCTCCTGTCATCTTTGAGTCAAGTTCTACCCCTTATCTTTCTTGTCCCAAAACAAGAAGTGGGTTAGAGGAAAGTAATCTAAACATGCTTCAAAAGGGAACGTATTAGTGAATGTGGACACTTTCCAATCAGAGGAACATTGAATGTATGCCAAAGATTCACTCCAAGTCCTTGAATGTTTGCTGTTGTAGCCCCTTATTAGTTGCACCATGGCCCTATTTACCATTGCCCTTTGTCAATTTGTTTGAGGATGGAAGGTTGTGCTGCTCTTGAGCTTGGTATCCATCTTGCTTCACAAGGTGATCCAAAACCTTAAGAAAAATCTTGAATCCCTATCTGCAACAATAAATTAGGCAAAATGAACTGCAACAAAAGACTAGAAAAGAATAATTAGCAGCTTCATGCCTTTTATTGTCTATCTTTATGGGATTAAATCAACTGTCTTTCTGAAATTGTCTACTGTAACTTACAAGTAGTCATGTCCATGCATACACATAGTCGAACCCCTCACAAAATCCACAAAGATGCTCTTTCACAGTCTAATAGGCACATGTATAGGCATGTACAATCATTTTCCTTCCCTACTCCTAGGCTTGATTGTGCAACATAATTTACATCTTTTAATAAATTTAAGTGCCTCTTCTTGCATTTTGGCACAGTACACATATCTTTGCAAATTAGCGATGGTTCTAAGTTTCTAACTTCTAACAACATCAGAGCAACTTGAAACTTTGGAACTACTGTTTTTTGGCTAAAAAATGTTACAAAGATCTTTTGGTAGAGTATGTATGGTAACCTTCCTATTTACATACTTTTCCTCTTTGTACCAAAATAGTTTAACTCCTACAACCAACTGACATCTTCATCACATTCTCTCAAATCTGTTTGTTGTAATTATATCTAATAGAAAAAAACACCAGGAGTATCCTTTTTGACACTAAAAGACTCTCAAATGCCATAGAACTGAAAGAGACACCGTTTGTGCTGTTAATGCCTTCTCATTTTTCACCAGCAAAACCACCACATTTGTCAAGTCAAAACTATCATGACACATGGGAGATCACTATACCATGAAGGAAACTGCCAAGAAACATTTGAAACTGATATGGCACATTCAAAACTTCCCATCTATTTTCAGTCCTGGTTGTGATTGAGTTCTGGTCATTTGATGAAGTAGAAAGTATTATCTGGACTTCAAAATTCCTATGCAATGTTAATGTGGTCATTAGCGGGATAAAGAACAAGATGGTATTTTTGTTTTTCTTATTGCACTTGTGCTGGATGCTCTTAAATTAATTTTAGTTCTTATGATGTCAGGTTGATGGGAGCCATTTACCTCCCTGTCTTGTTAGAGATGATGTATTAAGACATTTCAAAGCTGCAAGTCTATTCTCAGATGCAGATGTCAGTATTTGAGACTTTTCCTTGTGTTTAACTTTCTCATGATAAGTTTTTCTTAGGGCTTAAGGATGTGGATTAATCTTAAATTTTCTCTTTCTACATGTTGTCAATCGAATATGATCAGAAGCATTGTGGATCTGAGAATGGTGCCAAATTTCAATATGGGAATAGCCAAGTGCGATTATTGAAGAACACCACCAGGAAAGGAGCCAAACAAAACAGAAAGGATTGTATACCTAGCAAAACAATAAATCCAGAAATGCTTAAGGAACAGCTATATATTAGTAGTGAAACACAGAATAAATCAGTAGTTCTTGCTAAATTTGGGAATCATAAACAGGTCAAGAGTTTGGAATCTAAAAAGGGCTTGGAACAATGTGACAAGCAATCAAAGAACAAAATACTAGAAATGGTACCTGGTGAACTCAAGTCAGCTGATGATAATGTTGTGATGTGTGTTGGAGAAGTGTCAGATGTTTCTAACAGAAGACGAGGCCGACCAAGAAAGGGGGTAGCAGATAAGGTTTCCCAAGAGAAAAGACAAATTATTGTAGGTAAGGATAACAACGGGCTCAAGATAACTCGAGCTAAGCTAAGGCAAGAAATAAGCTATGGATATAAAGAAGATGTTGAAAAAGGAACAGGATCACCAGATTCAAAATCAGTAAGATATGAAAGTGTACAAAATGATCCTTCTAAAATAGCATTGTTGCATCAAAGCAGAACAGAAGGATGCTTTAAAAGCCTAGGGAAAAGATCCAACTCTGAAGGAAGAATAAAGTTATCAGATTTGACAACAGTGGAGTCTGAAAGATTATCACAGGGGGTTCTGGGAGGAGAATTGGGACCTATGCAGCTAGTAGAACATATGGGTTCTGGACAGTCTTCAGCCAAGGATTCGAAGAAAAGGATAATTTCCAGTCAGGATAAGACTTCAAAAATTGTGAAGCAATCAAAAGGCACAATGATAGAAGTAGTACCCAATGAAGTTGCAGAAGCACCGATCTCTCCCCAAAGAAAACAAAGGTTGGCAGGAATGGATCCTAATTTGTTGAAGGTGTCTCAGCCTAATCGAATGCATGAAAGAAGCTCTGATTACAAATCAGATGTTCAAAGAAAAACAGAATTACCTGATTCAAAATTAGTTACCTCTGAAACCACTCAGTATTGTATTTCTGAAACATCATTTATATCTCTCAATGTTTTGGATACCTATAAGATGAAACAAGATCAACAGAATAGGGACTCATCAGAGTTGCCTTATCCAGACCAGCAGCAAGGTCTGTCAGAAAGTTTCTCAAAAGGTTTAGAGTTTCCTCATTGCAGGCAAGGAGTTCCAAAAGGATTGGGGCAAAGATCTAATTCTAAAGGAAAAATCAAGTTGCCAGATTTGAAAACAGTGACTGTTGAGAGAATACTAGATGGATTCTTGGGGTCAGAGTTGAATCTCGCAAGTAAGCAGTTAAAAGAAATTAAAGGTTCTAGATATAAGTTGCCCAAAAGTTTAAAGAGTACACTGGATGCCAGTCACAAAAAAATCTCAGAAAAAATGATAACAAATGAAGGCAAGACAGCTGAGAATAATGTTAGGACGGTTGTTGCAGAAGTATTAGTCTCTTCAAAAAGAAAACGAGACCAATTTGGTAAGAGGGCAGCAGTAGATTTTACCTCCCAAGACACTAGAGAAGGCTTGTCTGGAACGGATTCTAATGCTTTGAACTTGTCTCAACATGAGCAGGGGCATCAAAGAAGTTTAAGATGCAAAATGGATGTTCAAAAGAACAAAGAATCAGCACATTCAAAATTAGAAAACTCTAGAATTACAGCAGATGAAATTTCTAGTATAACATTAATGCCAAATAGTGATGAAATAATCGAAAGAGATAAATTGTCTTCACAAAGATCATCAATGCGTCTAAATAAATTAAACTCAAAATTTTCTAATAATGCTGAGCACAAGGAAGTGTGGAAAAGTTCAGATGAAAGGCCTGGCCAATTTATGGTTGCCAGTCATGATAAGGCTTCAAAAACCATGAGGTCGTTGAAGAACTCAGTATTAGAAAATGTGCCTAATGAAGTCAAATCAGTTGATGATAATATCATAATGTCTGTTGCAGAAGTCCAATTCTCTCCCAAAAGAAAACGAGGCCGACCACGAAAGAGGGCAGAAGATGTAAGATTCCTTGGAAGTACACAAGGCTTCACAGGGAATGATTATAATGGTCTGAGGACTCCTCAGCTCATGCAAAGGAATAAAAAGAGTATGGTATACAACCCAGCTTTCCAAAAGGAAACAGAATCTCCAAATTTGAAATTAGTAGCATCTAATAGTACAGCAAATAGTGTTTCTGGAGCTACATTGATGTTTGATTCCTATCAATTGCTAAGTAGAAATAAATTATCTTCACAGAGGTCATCAAGGCATCTAAGGAAATTATGTGTAGAACCTTCTTACGAGGTTAAGCAAGAGGATGAGCTGAGAACATTGAACGGAGTGCATGGGAAACTTATGCTTCCTGAGGTTAGTTATATATGCAAGAGGAAAGAAGACCACTCAAGTAAGGAATCGACAGAGCTGCATTCTACAGATCATGAGCAGGGTACATCAGAGAGGAGTCCCAAAGTTTCAGGGCTTTCTCATTGCAGGCAAGGACGACGAAAAGGTTCAGGCAAAAGATTCAATTTGAAAGGTAAAACTAAATCACCAGACTTCAAAGCAGTAACAGCTCAAAGAGTCCTAGAAGATATTTTGGAAGTAGAATTGGCTCCTAGCAATGGGAAGCCAAAAGAAAACAAAGGCTCAGAATACAGTTTAACAAAGGATTTGAAGAAGAGGTCAGGTGCCAGTCATGATAAACCCTCAAAAACAATGGATAAATTTCTACTAGGAAGTCCAAAGGTTTCTACAAAATTCCAAGGTCCAAATTCTAAGAGAAAAAATGTGTCCCTGAAAAACGAGGTAATTTTACATGCATGATATTTGATGACAGATGTTGGTGATACAACCAATTAGATGGGTTTGTAAACTTTGAAAAAATATTTTATATATGCAATACTCATTTTTTTCATACAGATACATGGAAATCAATTGAAGTCTGAAAAGAAGCGATTGCAAAAGAATGGTTATAATCTCAAGGGGGGCCCAATAAAACATTTTAACAAGAAAAAAATATCCAGAATTGAAAAGGTAGTAACTTCTAGTATTCTCTATAAAGTTATAGTTTTCTGATCATCATATTGTTTGTGTTCGTAGGATGTATTAAATTTGTCTAAATGTGTGAATCCTCCATGCAAAATTTTCCACAACTCGGTCAGGCAGAATCGTCAATATATCCTTTAGCCATTCCTGGTATTGCATGTCCTCCTCGATACCTTACCACATTAGATGTATTTAGCTTCCATTTTGAAGTAAGGATATACCCTTGGAGCTTCCTTTTTCATGTTGGAGATTCTGTATAGTAATTCTTTTAAGGCTTTTTATGGTGGTAAATATTTATATTCTCTAGATACCATGTGATTGAAACATCTTCCATAAGATAATTATAATAGTCATCAATGGTTCCTTTATATGCAAACATATATGGTTTTGTATGCAATTATGATCAATGTAGTTTAATGAACATCTCCGTTCATTTCACTTCTATATTCAGTAGAAAGCATCCCTTGGGATTTTCTGGTCTTCTTGGTACCTGAGACGTCTTCAGGATGTGGGAATGTGTCTGAAACATCCTTGGGCTGTCCCCTCTCCCTTAGATCTGACTGGAAATGTTCAGAGATGTTTAGGGACAGCCAGAAAACACAAAAAAAAAAATCACTAATTGGACTTATAAGTAAATAAATAGGCATTTGGTTTCCTTGTATGCCCCCACACCCCTTTCAAAACCCTAGAAGCAGCCCTCTTGTTTAAAATAAGAAAAAGAAGCAGAAAAATATACTGCAGCAGCAGATAGCCTTGAGTTTAAAAACAAACATACGTATGATTTGTCATTTGTGAGCTAAAGGCTTAAATTTTAAGGAACGGCAGAAGATTAGCTGTTCAATGTGGTAGGTGTTTCAGTTTTTCAGTAACAACATAACCAATAGTGAGAGTATTGAAAATGAAAATATTAGAAAGGAACAAACAAGAACAAAGGGCTCATTAGAGTGTGGGAATGTTGTGGGTGAACTGGGACAGCCACATAACCCATTTTAATGCCCTTAAGACCTTAAGCAAGGAGCCCATTCAAGCCTTGTATAACTCTTTTGCAATTTATAGTAACTTTATACAAATATAAAAAAGAAACCTTAGTGAGGGATACAGTTTGGTTATGACATTTGTACAGAAAATATTTCAAAGGAAGCTACACCAAGGTATCTAGTCACCTTTTGGGCATTGCCTTACAAGGGTTAAGGCTTGTGTAATGTCCCCTTCTCGAACCTGATCTTTCAAGTGACCGTTGGCCTTTTTCTGGAAACCCGAAGGCTAGTCGGAAGGTAAAATTAGGGTTTCCTATTTTTAAGGATGTCTTTGCTCGGAGTTGGTGGATTCAATGGCAGATTCTTTCTGGGTTTTCAGAGAGCTTCGCAGTGGTATGTTCGTCTCGGCATTCTGAGCATCTTCAGGAATTTACTATTTTTAGTAAATTCTATTTCTGGCAGTTTTTCAGTTGGGTTCAGCATGGTTGACTTCCTACTTCAGTTTGGTCAGTTGACTTGGTCATTATTGGCTTCAGGGCACATTTGGACAGATAAGTTGATATATTTAATTAAAAGTCAGGTTTTAATATTATACTCGAACGTTGACCCCTTGGCCTAGTCTAACTTTATGTTGTTTTTAAAAGTGGTCTTTTTGAGGGTGGCGCCTCATTAAAGATTATTTTATTATTTACCAAAGTCAAAACAAGCTTAAAGTGGGCGCATTTATCAAAGTATGGAATTTAATTAAAATGTCAATATTGAGCTTTGAAGAAAAGGACGACATCTTCGAGAAAGGATTAGGGTTTTGACCTTGAAGTGGATTTTAGGGTTTCGAGAAGTCAACAGGAATTTATAAAAGGAAGATCTTGAGCCTCATTTGACATCTTTTATCTACAGGAATGTTATGCTGCCGGATTGGCTTTGGGATTGCTTCGAGGAATGAAGGCCTCCTAGCTCGGGCATCGCTTCTTGCTTGCAATACAGCGACTAGTGGTGATTTAGTCTAGTTTGTGAGTTGCATTTAGTTTGTGCATTGTAATCAGCTTATTGCATGGTTAGATCTGATTTGCATATTAGTGGTTTTCAGCATATTGCATTATTTGATACAGCAGATTGTGTTTTTGTTCGTTATTCAAAAAATACAAAAATATAGCTTCTAGGTATTGTCTCAATCCATTTGTTTGTAAAGGGCGAACTTATTCTCCAAGTTATAGAATTTTTGGTTAAGGCTGTGATTTTTAAAAGAGAATCGCCCCTTGCTGGGTCGTACAAGTCTGCATCACATTGGAATTCGTGCATAAATAAATTAAGGCATCTTAAGTTAGTTTCTTGCATCCATCCTAGGCGCCATCATATTAATTGAGTTTTGCATCTGAGTTGAGGTCATTTGGGTAAGAGAGGAGTGAGTTATGAGTCATTTGGTGAATTTCCATGTTGCTGGTTAAACATTGAAAAGTGCAGATCTGTCATATCAGTCATCAGAAAATCTGCATCCTCTTTATTGATTTGGTGTTGAGGTTTTCTCACGGGCTTTGCAGAAGATCAATTGTTGAGTGTAATATTTGAAGAACATCTAATATCTTGATATTGCAGGCAATAATACCTATTGTAAGCTAGCAGTAGTACTGACCAGTTATTCTCTAATATTGCTTTATCACGATCTGTAATACTCATTCTTACTTTCAGTAATTGTTTGTAATAGTTTCATCTCCGCCCTATGGTAGCTACTTCCCGCTTTGGGTTAGAAAGCACATTCTGGGTGTTGAGTCCCTTTCAGCAATTCTGTTATTTCATTCAAGCATTGTTATTTGTAATCACTCCGCCATATGGTCGCCCCTCACTCCATTCTAGATTGGGTAGCACATACTTGGTGTCGAGTTCCCTTTCAGCAATTAGAGTAGAAGACCCTCTGACCATATGCTCGCCATCATCGGCGCTATTCTTGGTTAGAGTTCACGCATGTTGGTAAAATCTAACACCTCACAGATGCGAGGTTTGTCACGGACAGCTATGTACACTCATAATGAGTGCTCTTCAAATTAGGAGGAAGCTCCCTCGTTGTGCTTGGAATGCATGGAAAAGAAAAGTAATCTAAGTCCTATCTTTTTGTTCTCAGCTGGAAGAGGCACAAGGTTAAGAAAACCAAGAACGTTGCAGCTAAGGATTTTCTGGTTTTGCAGATCATTAACTACAACTAAGCTAACTACTTTAAATCTATCCAGTTTCCTCAAGAAAACAGAGCATGAGGAAATGGAGCAGGGATTGACTATCGGACGATAAACGAGTTTAGACTCTCTACTTGAAGGCAAGATGGCGCAACTATCATCTCAATCTAAACAAGTTTATTGGGCACAAAACAGATTTAAGAATTCACCAAGATGATCTTATGAAACCCTGTGTGGCATAACACTTGATCAAAATAGTAAAAACTTCACAAAACAGCCTTTATCATTACAATCTCACGAAACCCTATGTGGCATAACAATTGATCACAATGGTAAAGATACACAAAACAGATTTATCATCTCAATCTCTTGAAACCCTATGTGGCATAACAATTGACCTCAATGGTAAATATGTTCAAACAGATCTAACTATGGGAGGAATTTACCACGCCAATCTTATGGAACCCTATGTGGCATAACACTTGATTGAAAGTAGTAAAGACTTCACAAAACGATTTTATCATCACAATCTCACGAAACCCTATGTGGCATAACACTTGATTGAAATGATAAAAGATTCACAAGACAAAGAATCCACCATTACAATTGCATGAAACCCTATGTGGCCTTAACCTTAATCATAATGGCGAAGACACATGAACAAATACAAGAAGGGCATATTTGAGGAACGGTGAGAGCATGTTTCTCTCTCAAGCAAAAGTTATTTACAAATGAGCAAAAGCTCTTATTTATATACATCAAGGTGTAGGTAACCCTAAAATCACCTTGAGTTCACTACAGTTCTTGCAATGCATGCAAGTCATGCGCCCTAACCCTAATGAAGTAAACTATACAGTTAACTGGGCAACTACCCTCAGTTTAACTGGTACAAATAACCTAATCGGACAATGTGCAAGCATGCACGTCCTTATTAGCGAGTTAACTGGAAGACTATCAGCAGTTAACGTAAAACCCTAAATAAAACTCCAAGTAAACAAGATGAATCTCAGAATAGACATGCATGAGGTGAGACAGCCAGTTAACTTGAAAGGGTAACGCCAAGTTAACTCCTGTGTATAATGTCTATCCTAAGAGGTGAGAAACTGAAGTCTACTGGTTGTGATCTCGAGCAACCAATCCCTCAACGAGGCTGTCAACTGCATCAGCATCTGAATGTCAGCAACTTGAGCAATCTTTGCAATCTTTGCACACTCAACCAGCATTTCACTGACTGGTAACTTTGGCGGCTCCGTAATTGAAGTGATGGCGACTATCTCTTCTGCAGCTTGATACAAATCGGTCTCAGCTTTTCTGATGAAGTCATGAATTAAAACCAATTTGGTCTTGAATTCAATCTGTGTGTACTGTTCTCTGAAAAACTCGCCTGTTGACTGTGAACACGGCTATATTCTGACCACTTTTCTGGAAAACTAAAAATAGCTTGCTGAGGCTAAAAATAGCCCTTCGAAGAGTTATTTTCGGCGAAAATCTGAGATATGGGTTTTGTCCAGAAGAAGATTCTAAGACAACCCAGAATGTCAGATTTACGAAAATTTGACTTCTACTCGACCATGCAAGGAATTTTCAGTTGAGAAGGTTAGAGCCTCGAGAACTGATGTTCTAGAGTAAATTTTCCTGAAAAATTCTGGCACATGGGTTTTCTCGAGGAAGCTATTCTGAATCAACCCAGATGATTTGTTTTGCCAAAAGTTGCCAATTCTTCAAACATGCGAAAGAATTTAAGACGAGAAATAGAAGAATTTAAGACAGAAGAAAGAAGTTTTTAGTGCTCTGCTTCTGCTAAAATCGCCATCTTGTC
>VDFB02346371.1:0-19189 GCA_007258455.2 Sequoia sempervirens
GACTCTTGTTCCTTGGTAATGATATCAAGAGTATGAGACTCTTGTTTTGAATGAAGATCATCTACATGTCAATTAGGAGTAAGCATCTCATGGGTAGATGTATGTGCATTTGGTATATAGATTTTTTCTTATTTTGGAAAACATTGGATGTCTTGGAAGATATCTGACAAGTCACTATAGTATTTTGATGATAGGGATTCTTGATCTTGGCTTTGTGTGGTATTATCTTCAATATGCTTTAGATAGTGCTCTTGATATGAATGAATTTAAAAGAAGGGATTTCTTGTAAAGGGTCCTTGGATTTCCTTGAAATGTGGACATATGGGTGATAACTCTTGGCTTATATTTTTTGCATTAGGTATAAGCTTTGGATTAAGAGTCTCTCAATAATCAATATACATATTATTATGAGGTTGGATGATGTCAATATATCTTAGGTTGGATCATTTCTAGACTTTGGTGATTGATTTTGATCATGCTTGGGATTAAATTCCTGATGTATTTCCTCTTGCTCATTGGATGATATAGAAACATTGTCAATGTGATCAATGGTAGATAGATCTTGATCATTGTTTTCAAATTTTGAGGTTGAGATATTGTCAATGTTTTCATTGGTAGATGGCCCTTTCTCATTGTCTTCAACATTTGAGGTAGAGATATTGTTAATGTTATCATTAATGTTTGGACCTTGAATGTTGTCTTCAATAGCTATTTCTCCTTGATCAATAAGGTCTTGGATGAGTTTTTTTAGTGTAACACATTTTGATGCATCATGACCTTTTACTCCATGGTATTTACAATAGGCCTTGCTATCATACCATGGGAATTTTATGGTAGTTTCACCACTCCATGACAGTTTTGGAAGTGTGATAAGTTTGGCATTGACTAATTTATTTAACACACCCTAAATTATCTCCCCTAAAGGAGTGTATTTACATTTAGTAGTGTGGTTGGATTGTGAGGCTTGTTGTGGTGGAGATGATTGTTGTATTTGAGATGGAATTTCTTGTTGGTCTTGAGATTGATGATTTTGTAGTCGATGATTTTGATGTGGATATTGCTGATTTGGGGGTTGATATTATTGATGGATTTGATTTTGATGTTGGGTGATCTGATTTTGATTTTGTGACCATTGATGTTGTTGATTCACTTGATGTTATGGATATAGAATTTGTTGCTGATATGAATCAATATTTTGATGATGTTGGAAGGGTTGTTGATGTGGATATTGAGGTGTTTGTGGAATGATGTTTGTTTGTTGTTGATATTCAATGTCTTGATGTTGAACATGTTGTTTATGATATGTCGTGTTTTGATTTTGTTCAAGTGCATCAACCATTTTCTCAAGTGCATTTAGGGAAATTTGATGTTGTAGATTTTGTCCTTGATAGTGATTTTAAAACCCTTGATAAGAGTGATTTTGATATGGATGAGGATTTTGATTGAAATCTGCCAAGTGACAAGATGCGCTAAAACCTTGATTAGGGGAATCCATAGTTGATATATCATTGAAATTTGTAGTATATGATGACCCCATGGGTGTATAGAGTGGAATTGGAATATTTGGCTGATAGATTGACATGTTTTGGGGATGTTATGGTTGCGTGTTTGGGATGTTTTGATGCTCAAGACCCTAGGATAAGAGTATGAGTGGTGTTTGGTGGATGTTTGTGAGATGATGCTAATTTTGGGACTCAAAATGTTAAAAACTTGGACCGATATTTCACTTTATTTTTCTAGAGGATATGTTTTGAAGATCAACTTGAACTAGCCTTGAGGTTAAAGAAAATGTTGATATCTTAGAATTTGGGAGTAAAGGAATAATCCATGTTTGTGTTTATGATTTTCAATCCTAAATTAAGTTGATGTGTTTGATTTTTGCAAATGGATATGAAATGATGCTGATATGAGGTGTTTTGGAGGTCTGACTATTTTTTCTCAAAAGATGAAAGATTAGCCAGTTTTGGATTAGTCTCTGATTTTCACCAGAAAATAGGGAAATAGTGGTAATCTTTATAGTAGTAGCATTTGAAATGTAGGAAAATAGCGGTCAAACTTAGAGAAATAGTTTTCTTTGTTTCCAGTTGTGACTGGTAAAACAATAAATACAATAGGAACAATTTTGAGAAATAGCGGTTATTTTTAGCAATAGAAGATGTTTTGAGCAATAGCTACCATTTTGAGCAATAACTATTGTTTTGAGAAATAGCTACTGTTTTGAGCAATAGCTACTATTTTGAGCAGTAGCAGTTGTCTTGAGCAATAGTGGTTGTTTTGTCAAAAGAAATTGTTTTAAGCAACCACAGTAGGAAAAAGTGCAACCACGATTGTTTTGTCAAAATCGATAATGTTTAGTGCAACTGCAACAGGAAAAACCACAACCAAATCTCAGGACAAAAGCGACAGAAATGTCAATAGCAATCCCTGCTTCCAATTTTTTTAATTTGATAGCAGTTTGGGAAAGTCTATAATTTTGTTGTCTTAATTACTCTAATTTGTTTTGAGAATTGGCAAGTGATACAATACAACACAACAATAAAAAAAATTTACTCTAAATGTCTATAGTTTAAGCAAGTTTCTTTCCACAAAAGCTTAAAGTTTGTGAAATTCAAGATACTAAATCCATAGTTCCCAATGTTGACTTTGGTCTAAAATGTGACTTGAAATGTAAGCCTTAATATTCAGAAACCTTTAGAGATGTTTTTTTAAGATATATTTTAAGGAGTGCAAATATAGGGCTCTTTTCAAGGTATTCACACTAAGTTCAAAGGGTTTGAGATTTGATAACCAAGTTCAATGTTTGTTTTGGTGTGTTCATTTTAAATCAAGCAAAGTGTTTGATGTCAATAAAGTAACCTTGGCATGCATCAATCAAGTCACCCTAAATAGGTGCACTCTTTTAGGTAGGCTTACCTCATGCCCTTAAGGGATGATTTTACATGCAATTTATGGAGTGTAGAGGTATATTAAGAATAAACTCTTAAGCTCTACACCTCAACCAAAAATTGGACTTGGTAAGTAACTTCTCGGAAGAAAAGTTCTAATGTAATACTTTCAAAGAATGTTTTAAAAAAATGGATGGCTTCTAAAATAAGGTTTTTATTGATAAATTGTGAACACTGTATGTACACTACCATCCACTAGTCACTTAAGACTCTTTATCCGTTCTCGTTCCACTTAAGGTGTGGGATTAGGTGCAATATGTTGTCACTCAGGATTGAAGCTACTTTCTTACAATTTCAAAACCTTTAATATAACCCACCAGTAAACGTGCTTCAAGACCTTTTTTATGAGTTCTCCATCATGGGATGTATCTCATAGTGAGCCCCCTCTTTAAGGATGACTCAAAAAATGCAAAAGCCCAAAGTGTTTCTCTTCACCCTAGATTGTCAAAAGATGCAAGGGAGAGGATACACACTTGGCTTGCCAATCACAGTAAACACTTCATACAATTCATTGTAGTTATTCTTTTTAAGCCCCTCGAGTGGTGCTACCCAAAAAAAGTGAATGAAGTGTGAACAAGATATAAATTTGCTTTTTATGTGCAACAAATTTGAAAATGTTCTAGATTTCAAACAAGTAGATAGTAATATGCAAATAAAAATGTATTTGTACTGTTTTAAGCACCAATTCTTGAGTGTTTCTAATAAAATTGTCTTAATATGCTCAACAAAATAAAATAATTTTTTTTGTCAGCATAATGAAAGTGTTGGTCAAAAGAAAGCATTCCATTTTATGAGCACCAAGAAAATGAAGTGTTTTTCTAATCTACAAAAGCTTTTGAAAGTTCGTTTTAGGACACCAAAATCGAAGGCATGCCAGTTGTGGGGCTCAATTTTTAAGCACCAATTTGAATTGTTTTCCTAAACTAGATTTAAGCTTTTGAAAAGTTGGTTTTAAGACACCAAATCGAAAGCGTGCAAGTTGTGGGGTTCAATTGTTTAACCACCAATTTGAAATATTTTCTAAACTAATAAAGCTTTTGAAAAGTTCATTTTAACACACCAAATCGAAATGTGCAAGTTGTGGGGTTCAATTTTATAGCACCAAATCAAAAATTTTTTATTTAAACTAAGAAAGCTTTACTAGAAAACTTGGAATTGGACCATTCGCCTTCTCTACAATAAAACCGTTATTTTTTTCCAGATAAATACATGCCACGCTCTTGCAAATTCTGCATAATCAATGCTAGCAATCTTTAGACACCCAAAACAATCACCTATTAGCGTTAGAAATCAAAAAAATTGTTTGCAGATTTAAATCGAAAAGACAGAGAAAAAGAATAAATGTTAATCAAAAGTGACCCTGTTACTTTTAGCAACTGCGGGACCCTCATTATCAAAAGCAACCCAAAAATGCAACTATGGTCCAAATGTCAAAAGCGGCCCAAAAATGCAACTGTTGACCTATATAGATGTCAAAAGCGGCCAAATTTATTACAACTATAGTAGGAAAAAGAGCAACTATAGTAAAAACATGAAACAACTGCAACAAAACTTCTGGAACTTCTATGTGAAAATATTCAATTATGTTTTTGGAAAATTCCACTATGTTCTGAAACATGCAATTGCTTAGGAAAACTCAAGGAAACGTTAATGTGAAGGACCAAGGTCCCACCGGGCGTGCCATAATGTGTAAGGGGGAAATCGAGAGGTGTTAGGAAATCAAACATGAACGAATTAAACAAGATTTAATTCAAACAAAGATTAAGATTCATACCCATTACTCATGAAATGAATGATATGAGATTACTAAATTCAATTAACTAATTATTAGCAATCAAAGAACAAACAAAGAATTCAACTAACTATATCGTTACACATCTCATGTCGAAGTGTATTCACAAATTATGTTGAATTGTGTTGTATCAATCGCGAATCATCTATTATGCATTGCAAAGCTCAAATATTAGGTGATGGTGATCCGAATTAAAGCTCTCAAAAGAAATTGAATGGAAATTCAATACTTCATTGCACAAAGATGTCAATTCTTTGAGTCATTTTTGAGGATGAAGAGAGTTATTATGTAGGGTAATTTTTGGATTTTAGATTAGATCAATCAAATCAAAGTAAAATGATAAAAACCCAAAGTAGCTACAAAACACAATGGAAATACATGAAAGAACGATTATACCTGATCGTTGAAGTCTCCATGATTCATTTTTGTAGCACCTTCTTACTTGCTGGATAATGTTTCCCTATGATTCGTTGTTTGAGCAATCTAAAAATGCCTAAGTCCTACAACAAGCCTTGAAGGATTTGATATGTCTAAATGCCTATGTCTATTGCCAATGCCTATGTATAAAACAAATGCCAAAATTAATCAAATGACTATATCCAATACTAAAATTTCCTATGACAATAAAGTGTGAAAGTAAATGCCTATAATAACTATGCAAAATGTCAGCATGTGCGTGTGTCATCGAAAAGTGAGAAGAAGATGGCATTTTATAGAAATGCCATTTGAGATGGATGGGCTGAGGATAAATTAATGATGAGAACCTAAAATGAACTATCTAGATTCGGCTTGAGAATCCCTAAATATAGGGTTAGGGCAAAATCCTTAATCGAATGGTTAGAATAATGTCTCAAATAATCAGATCGACGGTGGAGAATAAATGAGGAAATTAATTAAAGAAATAAAGATTTTTGAAAAATCAAGAAGATAAGATTACCTAATTTGTGAGATTTGAAAAATCAAAGAGATAAAGATGTGAATTTGAAGATAAGATTTGAAAAATCAAAGAATATGCCGATTGCTTGATTTTTAGAAGATTGATACTAATTTGAATTAAAATAATTCAAATTATATGGATTTTCTGAGAATAATAAATAATCTTTTTGATTATTTATCAAGAATTGGCTTGATTAAGATTGACTGACATTTTAAATAATTTAATTTATTTAAAATGAGAAAAGGAAAATATTAAATTGACAATTAAATAATTAAATTTAGTTATTTAATTTATGAGATAAGACTAATTAATTAAATAAATTAATCAATTTATTTAATTAAAAGGCAGTTAGTGACGTGTTAAATAAATAAAATGTAATTTATTTATTTAATATTCAAGAAAATTAAATGACAAGGGAACTAAATAAATTAAGAAATTTATTTAATTAAGGGAAGACTTAGCCAATTAATGACGTATTTAATAAATAAATAGAATTTATTTATTTAATAATCACGAAGAATAAAAGGACAAGAATTAATTAAATAATTATGAATTATTTAATCAATAGTCGAATGTGGACCAAGGACATAATTAAATGTCATAATTATGCTAGGACAAAAGTGGTAAAAATGAAGCTTGCAAACCTAGGTCATTTTTAGGTGTCTACGATTGTTATATAGATTTTACATTTTGAGATGAACGATCGAGATTGCATAGTAGACTATCTTGATCAACAGTTGAAAGATGTTGAGGGGAATTAGATTGCTTAGTTAGCTTTTTGTAATTGAATCAATTAAGGATGTTAATTGATCAATAAGAGGAAATAGATTATCTAATCTGTGGAATTGAGGAAATCATGTTGAGCCTTCAATGGGATTGAGGAATAGATGGATTAGTTAGGAAATAGATGAATCAATTAGCCAATCAGAGTGAGCAATCGGTGGATCATAATTTGCTCAATCATAAAAGTGGGTGAGGGTAATTAATTAATTAAGCCTTTTTGAGTTGAACGTGCAAGTCATGTTTGACTTTTACAAACAAAGTTGTATTTGTTTTGTTTACCTTTTTGGATGATGTTTTTGAATAATTTATTTATTTATTCAAATTTAGGGGAAAGTGATTTAATTAAACTATTAATTATTAATAATTTAATTGACTTAGGGGAATAAGGAAAATAACAAACATAATTAAATAATTGACGTTATTTAATTAATCAGGAGAAATAAAGTTAGATATATAATAAAATGGTGAATTGGTGAATTAATTAAATAATTAAATATTATTTAATTAATAGAGGAAAATAAGGTTTTTGATGTAAATGATGATTGAGGATGAATTATTTAAATAATGTTAAACTACTTTATTAATAGATGACTATGAGAAATGATAATAATTAAATAATAATGTATTATTTAATCATTTAGGGAAGAAGGGTGAAAGTTAGTTAAATAGTGTTGTTTTCCAGTCACAACAATTTAGGGTATCTTCAGTAAAAAAAAGTTCATAGTCATACAAAAATGTCAAAAGCACAACATGAACTTTTGACTTCACACAAATTTATAAAATGGACCTATTTAGATTTCATCATTTTTCTCTTAATGCATCTATGTTTAAACGTTTCAAACTTACAATAAAAAATAATAGACAATTAATTATCAACTATCAAAATCAACTATATTTTTACAATTCATTTAATTTTTTAAAATTTAATTCTATTATTAACACTTTAAAACTCTAAATTAAATTAATTAGATTTTATTTCTTATCATATCCTTCAACATAATTTTCAAAAGAATCTAATATTTTTCTAATTGATATTTATCACAATTGAATCTATTCAAATGAACTCCTAAACTACCATGTCAATATTGTAATACCACTTAAAACAAACACAAATTTACTAATTAAAAATAATTCCTTATCTGCACAAACAAATGAAAGAAACACAAGCATAAATAAAACATTGTCATCTGTATTCCTTTTGCATACTCAATACAAAGCTCAAAATAAATTAAAAAAATAAAATTACTTAAAAAAAAATAAAAAATTAAAATCTTAAAATATAAAATTATTTTTATTCGTTTTAGCTAAAGTTTTTCAACTCTATCTTTCACATCTATATTTAGGACAATGCATTTAGTGGGGACAAACTAGTCACGTTCTCATAAATCTACTTTTCCATGATTTAAGGAAAAAACAAAATTTAGTTAAAGGTTTTTATAAAAGATATAGTGGATAAGGTCTTCACATTTAACCATTCTATGTATCTTTAGTAAGAGTAGGTAATAAAGTTGAAAATCAAAAGTATTTGATATTTTTGGGTTGTAGAATTAATTTCTTGAATTTGTTTGTAATAGTAAGTGAAATATTAAAAAAAAACAACATAAATACATTTTTTTTTAATATAAATAATAAAAGTCACATTCAATATAAATGGGACCAAAGTATTAAAAGTCACATTCCAACTGAATTTTCAATCTAGAAATATAAAATGGGATCAAAGCATGTGCCAACTTACCAGATAAACTTTAATCCTCATCACTTTCTATAGATGTGATATGTGAAATCTTGTCCTTGCAATTATTATTTATAACCTCCCTCCAGTAGTTTCCCAAATTGTGGTGACTTTACAAAGAAAAGTACAATTCCACTTCATTGATTTCTAAAAGAAGTGTACTTAAGACATTATTTTATTCACATTCCACATGAAAAATGGGCCCTTTGGAGAACAAGTTGGATGAAAGGAGAATATTAGCTCATGCATTGAGTTGTTTAAAGTATAAAAACAAGATGGATATTGAGACAATATATCAATCTAAAGTTATATCACATGTAATTTATACTGTAAGAATATATCACAACATGCTTACAATTGTCTCAAAAGGAAAAGTCTTTAGTTGATAAAGATGTTTGATTTGATTAAAATGTGATGCATGTCATGTCTTTTGTAGAGGGGTCAATCAGGAATTTTGTTGGGTTATTTAGATTAAAAAAGAATAGTAAAATAAAATTATGTTTGTTGATGTTTTTTGTGAACGATTTTGAGTAGGAACTATTTTTTTGAAAGGTTTATTTTTCTTGTGTTTGTATTGAAAGGAGGTGTAATGGTTACATCGATTATAATTTATATAGAATATTCAATAAATTTGAAAGTAGCATTGGGTTAATAGAGAAGCCTCTAAGCTTTTTATAAGAGGTCTTAAATTCCAACCATATACATTCTATAAAATATATTATAACATTAAAAACACTTGCTAATTAATCTTAAACAATATTTGACTTGCTAATCTGAAATAAAGTCTCAAAAGTAAATAACTATATTTGAAAAATTGTTGGACAAGGGTGATGAGTGGAGCGTAAATGTCATCTATCATTCAATAATTAAATAATTAATACTTGTTCTTCTATTTTTATGACTAGGGGTTTGGCTTTTTTTTTTAGGTGGGGAGAGGAGGGAGGTGGTCCACTCATAGGGGTGGTTGTTACCCTAGCCAAGTGGTGTTCTAGAGCTAAGCTTATAATTGTGAATACAAGTGTTTATCACGTGCCACATAGCATTTAATCAAAACTAGGAATATAAGTTGACTCTTCATCTCAATTTGCATTCTGACACAAGTTCTCCATAATATGACAAGGGATTTATAGGGAGAAAAAAGTTTATTAATAGGACATGAGAATTGCATAAGAAATAATTTTAACAAATACATTAAATCAATTAAGTTCAATGTTCTCAAAGAATACTAAAGCTAAGAAGGAATACAAGTTAAAGAGCGAGAGATGTAACAATTATACCCTCCTACCACAAGGATATAAACACAAAGAGAAAGAGAGCAAGGATATTGAGCAATGTGTGGAAGGAGGTGCAACGTTGAAATAATTGGCAAGGGTTGCTAGAAACCATGAACCATCTCCATATGAGCACATAAAATATAGAGTTTCCTAAGCATGCTATGATGCCTTTGAGACCATAGTGGAGGATGAACAAGAAATAATGAGTTCAATTAATTCTCTTCCTCACTTTCTTCATCAATTGGAGTGAATAAGACAACTTAATTTTTCCATCAAGTAATTCATGCATGAGTTTGAGTTATTATTGTTGATGTTGTTGTGAGTGAGTGTAATTAGTATTGCTTGCAATTGAGTACAAGAGGTCTAGGGTATGAATCTCCTACTTTGAACTTCTCTCCACACAAATACCACGACCATGAGTTTGATTGACATAGTTGACACATCATCCATAATCTTAGCGACATATGAACAAACCCACAAATTAAATCATAATTACAAAGCAATACATATTTTTTATTTAACTAACTACAATATTAAAAGTAATGTCAAATCCTTCCCTACAAAGATAAAGATAAGAAAATAAATAAATACTAATACTCTTTAACTAAGATCATTGTCCTCGACATTGGAGGAAGTGTCTCTCTATTGGTTGAGCACAAATGGTGAGGATGATGGTATGTGATAAAATTCCATCGACCAAGGTTCAAACCTCTTGAGGTGCATTGGGGCTAGGTTTGACTCTTGAGTGACTTTGACAAATAAGTTCCCCTTGCATGTGATTATTTACTCAAATTGTTGTAATCCATTGTATAAAGATAGATATGCCAACATCTATATAAGCCATTTGTTTTCATAAAAATAAATAAATAAAAAATCCTTTTGAATTCCACTCTATGTATTTCAATAATACTTGATGTTGTGAAGAGAAAGAGAGTGGAAAAAAGGAGCCAACTTTTGTGCTTATCCATGGTTGATTATGAGGGTCCCATAAACTCTTTGACCTTGGAGATGTTATTCAAAACCTTCATTCATTCATTCATAAACATATCCATTTTAATCTGTGTGTGATGTGGCTGCTTGGCTTCCACCTCAATAGTTTCTCTTTACATGACCACACTCACAACTCGACTAAACGAAGAAAGGGACGTTTATTATTAGAGGGTCCCATAGATTGTTTGACCTTGGAGATGTTATTAAAAACCTTTGTTCATTCATTCATAGACAGTTTTCATTTTAATCGTGTGTGATGTGGCTGCTCTGTTTCCACCTCAATAGTTTCTCTTCTTGTGGCCACACCCACAGCTCGACTGAACGTAGAAGACAACGTAGATTATCTGAGGGTTCAATAGACTGTTTGACCTTGGAGATGTTATTAAAATCCTACCTTCCTTCATTCATAAAGAGTTTCCATTTTAATCGTGTGTGACGTGGCTGCTCTATTTCCACCTCAATAGTTTCTCTTCATGTAACCACACCCACAGCCCGACTCAGCATAGAAGGCGACGTTGAAGGAAAAGTTGAGTAGAGCCTTGGCTCCTCTCGTTTACAAAATGGCGTGGTCATATGGGACAACAGAGGCCTCCGCTGTTTGAAAAGTACCAAGCCAATTACGGGCTCCATGCACAAACAGAATGACATTAATGGCGACCGCGTTAATGCACAAGGAGGAGCTAATGAGCAACGCATTGAAGAAGACCAAGATGAGTGGCAGAGCGCCGAAGCAGCAGCCGCATAGAGTGCTCGGCGTGGCACAATTTGAGCAACTAAGGTTGCAGGAGGGTAATGTGGGTCATATGTACGAACAATCATATGTTCTAGTTGTAGTCTTTTTAACGTTCACAAGGTTAAAGATAGTCTATTTTTATTTTGTGTCAGTTTTCTATTTGAATTGTGGAAGAATTGTTATAAGTATCAATCCTACCAACATCTTTTATGGTTCACTGCTTCCCATATTAATGACGAATTGATAGAGGCATGTGCCAACATCTATGAAATTAAAACAAAAGGACATGTACAAGAAGAAACTGACAATGAAAAAGAAAATCTGATAGAAGACATACTTAATTTCAATATGAAAATTTATGAATAAAATCTATTGATTAATTAAAACTCTTTATTTTTGTCAATGGGTTCTTGGTTTGATGGTGAAGTTGAATGGCTCTAAATGAGTCCATGAGAGATCAAATCTTGCTAAGTGCAAGGCTTCGACATCATAAGGGATGAGGTGGTTGAGATCGTGCCCAGAGAATTTGATAGGTGGACTTGTATCAAATTGCAAGACGAATTTGAATTTGATATATAACCTTCCATAAAAAAAACTTTATTTTAAAAAAATAGATAAAAAATAAATTAAAAAAAACATTATATTTCTTTTTATAATTTTTTTAATTTATAGATGATATGATGATAAGAAACTTTTTCATTAAGAATTATGACTAAATTAAAAGGGTTTTAATAGTTTTAATAAAAAATATAATAAATGAAAATTTAAGAATTTCTTTTTGTTAATGCATTGGAATAGGAATAATCTTATGTACCCCAACTTCTTTATTGGAAAATGTCTCCTCAATTCTCATCATTCTTCTTTGTCATGGTAAAGAAAAAATGGCTTTGTGGAAGGATGAATAAGTAAGGTCAAGAACAAACTAACAAGTTGAAAGGTTAAATGGCTAGCATTGAGAGTTCAAAGGATGTGCTTTAATTGATTCCTATCTCTTAGCTTTCTATTTTTTAAGCTCTCAAAATGGTATACAAGGAAATCAATAATATCTCAAGAAAGATTTTGTAGAAGGAAAAGAAAAAAATAGGTTTCTTTAATGGTATGGAAAAAGACTTGTCTTTCAAAAGATCAAGAAGATACATAAATTTGTAATATTTAATGGATTAATTTTTAATCTCAAAATAATGTTGGATAATTTATAACAATCATTTGGTTTAATTGAGTATCTAAACATTGTAGAATTTCAATTTTTTTTTAATATTCGTAAGGTTTGGTATACATGGATTAACATGTTTGGTGTTTACATTTTCTTTCAAGATGTTATTTTGATGAATTGATTTAGATTATAAATTTCACTTTAAAAGAAATGTATTTCAAAGGTTCATCAATAGATTTATAATTTAAGGTGGTCAATCTTAAATAAGAAGTTTCTATAAAGTGGGGAGACAACATGAAAAAAAGAAGAGAGGAAATTGAATATGGAAATGTTAGATCTACAAAATGGAAAGATTGGATCATGGTGGTCTCAAGGGCTTAAAGAAAGAATTTGGATGATATCCAATATCCTTAATTTTAAATTAAACTACTCATGGCAAAGGGAAAAATGTTAGAACTTATTGTACTTGGTTTAACACATAGTCAAGGAGGATTATTACAATATGTCCAAATAAGAGCCCAGGAACAAAAATTTAAAGGTACAAAATAGAATTTTGTGATAAAAGGCATGGCCTAAGGTGTTAAGAAAGTTATCTCAATCTTGATCTTAATGCTTAGATTACAAATTTTGCAATTTTCATGTTATAGAATAGAAAAACTTGATTTTTGGGCTATAAAGTTCATTTTTTGATAAAATAAAAATTATAAGTAGCTTGACATCACTTCCATGGATGCACAATGTATACATCTGTTTGAGGTCTACAATTTAAGAAAAAGGGCCTCAATTGGCTCCCAAATCAAAAGTTATGGCTTCTAGAATTTGGTTCTCTCACGTTACAATTATAAAATATATGTAACACATACAAAATTTGTAAAAGGGAGTTACACTCATTGACAAACTTATGATGTATGTTATGACATATAATGAATCATCATTGAATGGATAAAATGGAATGCCTGTGTTGTTGATTGGATTATGACTAGCTTATGTCAATTGGAAGGAATATCTTTCATTTAGCCTATGGACTCATCTTAGGATTTGGGTGTTAGATTTTTAACTAGAGATTTGAGCACCATATTTTGGGTGATTCTAGCTCATGGATTTCTAACAACTAATAATGAAAATGACATCTATACTAAGCTAAATAACATAAATACACCTAGAATAGAGGCAATACAAAACCATCTAATCAAAAGATTATTTTAGAGGAGAAATCAAAATCACAAAAACTACTTGTAGTTGGGAAAAAGGGAAAAGAGGTGATTGTGTTAGAAATCGCAGACAAGAAATAAAAGGATTAAATTATCAATAAAATACAGATTTGAATACAAACACTAACACAGAAATGAAACAAAAGAATTTAAAAATTCACAAAAAAATAAAAATAAGACAACAAATTTAACGTGGTTCACCGTTATTCTTGGGATACATCCACAAACAACAGTCCATTATATTAATTTCCAACGAAATACATATTACAATTATCCTGCAACAAATGGTTGCAATGTCCACGATTTCACTACTCTATTTTTTAATGCAGTATGGTACATGTGCCCATCACCAAACCTGCGATGATCCTCTATAACAAAATTCTGTGACTTGCAGCAATTGTATTGAAATTTCACATGACTATTCATTTTCCCACACGTGCGCTACTGCTGGCTGTTCACACACCTTTGACCCTTGGTTTCCAACTCGTAGCAATAAACTGTTATTATTTTAGGCAGTTTTACAACCGTTTTAACTGAAATACAATTGGGGATTTATGATAAATTTCCTTTTTTTTTCCCACCCCTCTGCATTCCCCTGTTAATTAATTCACATCAAGTGAAGTGGCTAAAATTTAAACTCCAAGACTGGTAGCGCTCCACATACAAAAATATCTCGAGAGAGTGGAGTCCAACAATGTGTAGAAGGCTTCACAACATGGAAAGAAAATGCACCAAGAACCAAAGTGTTGTAGACTACTAGAATGCTATAAAAAACTTAAGAATTTTGAAGATAGAAAACCCAAAAAATAGTCCCATGCATGAAAAGGTAGGAATCCAATTTTAAAATATTAATCATAGAAGGGGCTATTTTTTTAAATGAATAAGTAGATTATTATTGAGGGGTAAAAATATACTGCTAGAAAGAGATATTGTGTAAATGTTTGACCAAAAATGCATTTGATAAGACTCTTGAAAAATAACCATATGACTACATCATATAGGATAAAATCATACTTTGTAGATATTCACATAATTGCATTTTAGTTCAAGAATAAACATAATTTAAAGATTTAAAAATTGACATGAATTGAAAAATGAATATGAAAACATTAGAAAATAACACAAAAAACAATATAGTACATGAATAAATATAAATTTTTGGCATCTAAACTAGGAAAAGAGGTTATAGGTTTTGGTTCATCATTTTTTATTGTTTATTTGTGCTTGAATTCTACTTCATTGAGTTCCTTCGCCTTCTTTGACCCACCATTTATAATCAATTTGAGAAAATCCCAAGTGGGTTTTCCTTGGTCAAGTTTGCTTTTGTCTCATAGTCCATAATTGTCCCCTAGGATGATCATATGATAGAAATTGCCAAAATTCTTGAGTATCTTCTAACTACATTGTATTTTCTAGTCATTTCCCTAAGTTTTTGTAGTTTGTTATAGTTTCAGACCTTAATGGTTTCCCTTACTCACATTCTCTTTATTTGAACCTCAAAACCTTGATGATTTGTATTAAGTCATTGTGTGCACTAGAGTTATGAATTTTCCCTTCTTTAGGTGTCATTTCCCCATCACCCTAATCCACAAATCCCTAACCATTTACCTAGATTCCTTTGTGTGTGTCAAAGATTTAGATCTTCACTTCCCTATGTACTATTCCCTTTTTTCCATCAATCCTCGAAACCTTGATCCTTTTCCTTTTGACATTATATTTTTGGCCATCCCTCTCCCTTGATACCCATTATGCCTCCCCTTGATTCCAAATCCCTCTTTTCCTCTACTATCCTAGCCCTCACCTTCCCTCCTAAGTTTAGTTTTTGCCTCATATTATCCCTTTGCACTTCCCCTTTTGGACATGCCTTTTTACTCAAGTTTGATTTTTCCTTTATTCTTATTAGAGTATCAAACTTCTCCATCACATCATTCCTTTTACCCATTCCCTTATTTCCCCCTTATCCTTGTCAATGTTTCAAACATTCCACTATGCTTGACTAACATTTCCTTGTCTCCCCTAACTCATCGACCAATTACACTAAGTTACCTTTACTAAAGTTAGAATTTCAACCTTCCCCTTACCTAGGTACTTGTCATGAGCTATCCCTGAACCATAATCCATGACAAATTTTTAGGATTGTTTTTAGACTTCTATTTCTATACCTTGTATACCATATTCCCAACCTTAGATTCCCAAAAGTTTAAAAAACTTGCACCTTTCATTGTTCAAACCCACCTACCTCCTTGTTTAACCTTGAATACCATAAATGATTGGATAAGGCTTTGTAACTAAAAATAATATATTTTTTGGTTCTAAAAGATCATTTATTCCAAATGTGTGGATTTAAAGGGAATAAAAAATGAAGGTGACTCATGACATATTTAAAATTATGGTTAGGGCTTCAAGATTGTTGATAATTATTCCATTCCCTGACCACTCTTTCAACAAATTTTGCAAGCTCCTTCTTATCTTTTGCTCTAGATATAGAGGCACTATGTTAAATAGGTGCAGGACAACTGAGAGGAGGGGTGAATCAGTTGTCACAAAATTCAAACTTAAGACTTCAACACTTATCAATTCCACAACCACACTATTTTGTTATTAAGCAAGAGCATGAAACACAAATAACAGAAAGTAAATCAACACAATGAACACCATATTTTTACGTGGGAAACCCAATAAGGGAAAAACCACGGTGAGGGTTAACTCACAATATAAAAAGATTATAAAACTGAATATAGAGGCTCACTGCCCAGAAGAGGACTCACTATCCAAGTACAAAGGCTCACTGCCTACATAAAGGACTCATTGTCCAATAGGGAGGCTCACTGCCTACAGATACAAGAGAGAACAAAAGATCCACCACATCAATTAACACACATCCATAACTTGAATAAGGATTGTAAAAACCTTTAGCTCATTGCCTTTAGGAATCCAACACAATGAAGAACTGTTGTCTCAACTCACTCACACACACACTTCTGCTCTTATGATTTGTGGCTCACTTTCATCACTTTGCATCACTTTGTCATTCAACTCTTCACAATTCAACTTGCTTTTATACCATCCTCAACCTTAGAAACTTTCTCCAAGGTCGACCAAAAATACCTCATTTCATAAATTCAAATTAGGTCATTAACTCAACATTCCCGCGGAGGAAAGGAATGAGAGTGGACCAATAAAAAACATTTTTCAAGATTAGAAATAATATCTCGAATCAACTGCACATTTCCTTAATTAAATTTTATTCTTCGAATGAAGTGTAAGCACCAGGTCAGCCAAACCTAATGAAAACACAAATGAACATTGATGTACATGCTTCCCAACAAGAAGATGACATGCAGACTCCACAACATGCTTCCTTATGGATGAGAATACATCTCAGATTCCTCTAGATACATCCACAACAAAAACAACAAACTTCAAACATTGAACACCTTTCACCAGTCCATCCGGACTGTACAAACTCACATTGAAACACTGAAACATGACTTTTGGATCACCAAACTTTAAACCTCTTTTCCAAAGCATAGAAAAAGACCTTCACAAGACATATCCTAGACCTGCAAGAAATGAAACAAAATAGTGGAGGACTGCAGAGCAGAAACATTTCTCCTAGTCCACAGAAGATCAACTTTTCCAAAACAATTCACATACCGGTTAACGTAACTTTCACCTACCATCAAACCAAAAGCTAAAACTCAGGAGATATCACCACTAGATCAACTTTATGAAATCTTTAGATCTGCACAAGCATATGATCAAGACAAGAGACATGTGAAGCACATATCGGAGCACATTCTGAACACATTCATCACTTTGACTTCTATTCTTTGTTAATTTTCTCAAAAGCACTTGGAAACTCATCAAACCAACACATTTGCAACACCATAAAGATAGTTGTTGGATGTTGTGGTTGTGTAGTTGATATGTGGTTGGCATTGATGTCAACACTATTAGCATTATTGTATTTAAGGCTGTATATGTCGAGGATATTTAGAAAATTGTTAAAGGAAGAGTTGCAGGTTGATAGTGGAACAGTGAAGATCATGGTGGTGTCTTGTTCTGTAAGTTGAAGATCAGTTGATGTGGACTAAAGGGTTTATTGCTGAGAGTATCTAGTTCATTTACTGGAAGTTTTAGAGGTCTGCATGAAGATTTGATCGTGCTATGAACAGTTGTGTTCTGACAGTATTTTGTGGGTTCTATTAGTGTTCCTGATTGAATTTTATGTGATTCTGGTAATTTATGTTGTTGTGGATGATTCTTTGTTAGTTCTTGTTGTTTGTGGATGCTTCTAGATCATTCTTTATTCTTGTTGTACGTCTGTGTTGATCGGTGTGTTCGTGGTTGAGGATTTTTCTCATGTGTGTTCGGGTTTTCATGTTCTTGGCCAACATGATGGTTGTAATGTGTTGCAGATGCTTGAAGATTTAAATTTGAATGTTTGGTGCACTTGAAGATATTGTTTTAGGTCTCATCATAATATTAGCTGACAGTGTTTGATTCGCATTAAAATTTATTTGTAAATTTGGGCCGACATTGTAAATATGTTTTATATTTCTAGCCAACTAAGTTGATATATTTCATGTTGCGGATATATAAGAGTGGTTCTTTGAGGGAAGTTAGTGTGTGTGTGAAGTGTGAAGAAAATCTAGAGAAGAGAAAATGTGTGAATATTGATCTAATCATTCAATTGCAGAGCAGAGTGAGAAGAAGGTTGAGCGAAGTGTGGAGAAGGTTTTTTGTGCTTAACTGGAACTGTAATTAGGCTTGTGTAGAAGCTATTTTCTCAGTTCACACCCTGTGGATCTAATCCAAATTACTGTGTATTGTTGGGCAGTGAGCCCTCTTGTATTTGAGCAATGAGCTCTAGGTAGTGTGCCTGAATGCATGTGCATTCCCATTATTATTCTCATTATACTTTTAACAGGGTATAATATTGTGGACTAACATCCACTATGGTTTTTCCCCTAACAGGGTTTCCACGTAAAAATTTTTGGTGTTCTTTGTGTTTCTAATGTGTTGATTGTTTATGGTTTATTGTTCATTCATCAGATCCAAGACTAAGTTAAGTCTGAAAAGTTTAATATTCTGTGATAACTAATTCACCCCCCCTCTCAGTTGTCTATCCTTGTTTTTCCAACAATTGGTATCGGAGCAGGTTCCTCTGAAGAAGTTTAAAAGCTTGAGGTGATCCGAGATGGAATCATACAAGAAGGATAGTCGTAGATTCGATGGAACAAACTAATCATTGTAGAAAGCTAGGATGGAGTGTCATTTGAGGTGTATTGGAGAACCCTTCTGGAAGATTACAAAGAATCCATATGTTATTCCTCAGAATGGTCCTTCCATCGCTGATGAGATTAAAGAAGCTAAGAATAATGTTAGGGATATGGAAGCTTTGTTGAGTGCTCTAACAGATTTGGAAATGACAAATGTGATAGGTATGAAGAAAACTCATGAGATGTGGACGAAGCTGGAAACTTTATATGAAAGAGATGTGTTGATGGTGTTTTCTGCACAGCAACAACTCAGACAAAATGTAATATCCTATCTCACTTGAAAGGTAAATCTCTATCAGCAAGCCTCAAGAGATAACCCCAAGGTCTCTAATGTCAGGTCTTGACAATGCATAA